>JBBBDQ010016256.1:5000-12019 GCA_037127315.1 Ascarosepion bandense | reverse complement strand
ATCTCAGTTTGTTCATATCTATCTATCTATCTATCTATCTCAGTTTGTTCATATCTATCTATCTATCTATCTATCTATCTCAGTTTGTTCATATCTATCTATCTATCTATCTCAGTTTGTTCATATCTATCTATCTATCTATCTATCTATCTCAGTTTGTTCATATCTATCTATCTCAGTTTGTTCATATCTATCTATCTCAGTTTGTTCATCTATCTATCTATCTATCTCAGTTTGTTCATATCTATCTATCTATCTATCTCAGTTTGTTCATATCTATCTATCTATCTATCAGTTTGTTCATATCTATCTATCTATCTATCTATCTCAGTTTGTCTATCTATCTATCTATCTCAGTTTGTTCATATCTATCTATCTATCTCAGTTTGTTCATATCTATCTATCTATCTCAGTTTGTTCATATCTATCTATCTATCTATCTCAGTTTGTTCATATCTATCTATCTATCTATCTCAGTTTGTTCATATGTATCTATCTATCTATCTCAGTTTGTTCATATGTATCTATCTATCTATCTCAGTTTGTTCATATGTATCTATCTATCTATCTCAGTTTGTTCATATGTATCTATCTATCTATCTCAGTTTGTTCATATGTATCTATCTATCTATCTCAGTTTGTTCATATGTATCTATCTATCTATCTCATTTATCTATATGTATCTATCTATCTATCTCAGTTTGTTCATATGTATCTATCTATCTATCTCAGTTTGTTCATATCTATCTATCTATCTATCTCAGTTTGTTCATATCTATCTATCTATCTATCTCAGTTTGTTCATCTATCTATCTATCTATCTCAGCTTGTTCATATCTACCTATCTATCTATCTCAGTTTGTCTATCTATCTATCTATCTATCTCAGTTTGTTCATATCTATCTATCTATCTATCTCAGTTTGTTCATATCTATCTATCTATCTATCTCAGTTTGTTCATATCTATCTATCTATCTATCTCAGTTTGTTCATATCTATCTATCTATCTATCTCAGCTTGTCTATCTATCTATCTATCTATCTCAGTTTGTTCATATCTATCTATCTATCTATCTCAGTTTGTTCATATCTATCTATCTATCTATCTCAGTTTGTTCATATCTATCTATCTATCTATCTCAGTTTGTTCATATCTATCTATCTATCTATCTCAGTTTGTTCATATCTATCTATCTATCTATCTCAGTTTGTTCATATCTATCTATCTATCTCAGTTTGTTCATATCTATCTATCTATCTCAGTTTGTTCATATCTATCTATCTATCTCTCTCAGTTTGTTCATATCTATCTATCTATCTCAGTTTGTTCATATCTATCTATCTATCTCAGTTTGTTCATATCTATCTATCTATCTCAGTTTGTTCATATCTATCTATCTATCTCAGTTTGTTCATATCTATCTATCTATCTCAGTTTGTTCATATCTATCTATCTATCTCAGTTTGTTCATATCTATCTATCTATCTCAGTTTGTTCATATCTATCTATCTATCTCAGTTTGTTCATATCTATCTATCTATCTATCTATCTATCTCAGTTTGTTCATATCTATCTATCTATCTATCTATCTCAGTTTGTTCATATCTATCTATCTATCTATCTATCTCAGTTTGTTCATATTTATCTATCTATCTATCTATCTGGTTTGTTCATATCTATCTATCTATCTATCTCAGTTTGTTCATATCTATCTATCTATCTATCTCAGTTTGTTCATATCTATCTATCTATCTATCTCAGTTTGTTCATATCTATCTATCTATCTATCTATCTCAGGTTGTTCAAATCTATCTATCTATCTATCTCAGTTTGTTCATCTATCTATCTATCTATCTCAGTTTGTCTATCTATCTATCTATCTATCTCAGTTTGTTCATTCATCTATCTATCTATCTCAGTTTGTTCATATCTATCTATCTATCTATCTCAGTTTGTTCATATCTATCTATCTATCTATCTATCTCAGTTTGTTCATATCTATCTATCTATCTATCTATCTCAGTTTGTTCATATCTATCTATCTATCTATCTATCTATCTATCTCTGTCTATCTATCTATCTATCTATCTATCTATCTCAGTTTGTTCATATCTATCTATCTATCTATCTATCTATCTCAGTTTGTTCATATCTATCTATCTATCTATCTATCTATCTCAGTTTGTTCATATCTATCTATCTATCTATCTATCTATCTATCTATCTATCTATCTATCTATCTATCTATCTATCTATCTATCCTAGTTTGTTCATATCTATCTATCTATCTATCTATCTCAGTTTATTCATATCTACCTACCTATCTATCTATCTCAGTTTGTTCATATCTATCTATCTATCTATCTATCTCAGTTTGTTCATATCTATCTATCTATCTCAGTTTGTTCATATCTATCTATCTATCTCAGCTTGTTCATATCTATCTATCTATCTCTGTTTGTTCATATCTATCTATCTCAGTTTGTTCATATCTATCTATCTATCTCAGTTTGTTCATATATCTATCTATCTATCTATCTCAGTTTGTTCATATCTATCTATCTATCTCAGTTTGTTCATATCTATCTATCTATCTATCTGGGTTTGTTCATATCTATCTATCTATCTATCTCAGTTTGTTCATATCTATCTATCTATCTATCACAGTTTGTCTATATCTATCTATCTATCTATCACAGTTTGTTCATCTATCTATCTATCTATCTCAGTTTGTTCATATCTATCTATCTATCTATCTCAGTTTGTTCATATCTATCTATCTATCTCAGTTTGTTCATATCTATCTATCTATCCTGTTTGTTCATATCTATCTATCTATCTATCTCAGTTTGTCTATCTATCTATCTATCTATCTCAGTTTGTCTATATCTATCTATCTATCTATCTCAGTTTGTTCATATCTATCTATCTATCTCAGTTTGTTCATCTATCTATCTATCTATCTCAGTTTGTTCATATCTATCTATCTATCTATCTATCTCAGTTTGTTCATATCTATCTATCTATCTATAGATCTCAGTTTGTTCATATCTATCTATCTATCTGTTTGTCTATATCTATCTATCTATCTATAGATCTCAGTTTGTTCATATCTATCTATCTATCTAGATCTCAGTTTGTTCATATCTATCTATCTATCTATAGATCTCAGTTTGTTCATATCTATCTATCTATCTATAGATCTCAGTTTGTTCATATCTATCTATCTATCTATAGATCTCAGTTTGTTCATCTATCTATCTATCTATAGATCCTAGTTTGTTCATATCTATCTATCTATCTATAGATCTCAGTTTGTTCATATCTATCTATCTATCTATAGATCTCAGTTTGTCTATATCTATCTATCTATCTATAGATCTCAGTTTGTTCATATCTATCTATCTCAGTTTGTTCATATCTATCTATCTATCTATCTATCTATCTATCTCAGTTTGTTCATATCATCTATCTATCTATCTATCTATCTATCTATCTCAGTTTGTTCATATCTATCTATCTATCTATCTATCTATCTATCTATCTCAGTTTGTCTATATCTATCTATCTATCTCAGTTTGTTCATATCTATCTATCTCAGTTTGTTCATATCTATCTATCTCTAGTTTGTTCATATCTATCTATCTATCTCAGTTTGTTCATATCTATCTATCTATCTATCTCAGTTTGTTCATATCTATCTATCTATCTATCTATCTCAGTTTGTTCATATCTATCTATCTATCTATCTCAGTTTGTTCTATATCTATCTATCTATCTATCTCAGTTTGTTCATATCTATCTATCTATCTATCTATCTATCTCAGTTTGTTCATATCTATCTATCTATATCTCAGTTTGTTCATATCTATCTATCTATCTCAGTTTGTTCATATCTATCTATCTCAGTTTGTTCATATCTATCTATCTATCTATCTCAGTTTGTTCATATCTATCTATCTATCTCAGTTTGTCTATATCTATCTATCTATCTATCTGTTTGTTCCTATCTATCTATCTATCTATCTCAGTTTGTTCATATCTATCTATCTATCTATCTATCTCAGTTTGTTCATATCTATCTATCTATCTATCTATCTCAGTTTGTTCATATCTATCTATCTCAGTTTGTTCATATCTATCTATCTATCTATCTCTGTTTGTTCATATCTATCTATCTATCTATCTCAGTTTGTTCATATCTATCTATCTCAGTTTGTTCATATCTATCTATCTCAGTTTGTTCATATCTATCTATCTCAGTTTGTTCATATCTATCTATCTCAGTTTGTCTATATCTATCTATCTCAGTTTGTTCATATCTATCTATCTCAGTTTGTTCATATCTATCTATCTATCTATCTCAGTTTGTTCATATCTATCTATCTATCTATCTATCTCAGTTTGTTCATATATCTATCTATCTATCTATCTATCTATCTCAGTTTGTCTATATCTATCTATCTATCTATCTCAGTTTGTCTATATCTATCTATCTATCTATCTATCTCAGTTTATTCATATCTACCTATCTATCTATCTATCTCAGTTTGTTCATATCTATCTATCTATCTATCTATCTCAGTTTGTCGATATCTATCTATCTATCTCAGTTTGTTCATATCTATCTATCTATCTCAGTTTGTTCATATCTATCTATCTCAGTTTGTTCATCTATCTATCTATCTCAGTTTGTTCATTCATCTATCTATCTATCTCAGTTTGTTCATATCTATCTATCTATCTCAGTTTGTTCATATCTATCTATCTATCTCAGCTTGTTCATATCTATCTATCTATCTATCTCAGTTTGTTCATATCTATCTATCTATCTATCACAGTTTGTTCATATCTATCTATCTATCTATCACAGTTTGTTCATATCTATCTATCTATCTATCACAGTTTGTTCATATCTATCTATCTATCTCAGTTTGTTCATATCTATCTATCTATCTATCTCAGTTTGTTCACATCTATCTATCTATCTCAGTTTGTTCATATCTATCTATCTCAGTTTGTTCATATCTATCTATCTATCTATCTCAGTTTGTTCATCTATCTATCTATCTATCTCAGTTTGTTCATATCTATCTATCTATCTATCTCAGTTTGTTCATATCTATCTATCTATCTATCTCAGTTTGTTCATATCTATCTATCTATCTATCTCAGTTTGTTCATATCTATCTATCTCAGTTTGTTCATATCTATCTATCTCAGTTTGTTCATATCTATCTATCTATCTATCTCAGTTTGTTCATATCTATCTATCTATCTCAGTTTGTTCATATCTATCTATCTATCTATCTATCCTAGTTTGTTCATATCTATCTATCTATCTATCTATCCTTTAGTTTATTCATATCTATCTATCTATCTATCTCAGTTTGTCTATATCTATCTATCTATCTATCTTGTGTTTGTTCATTTATCTATCTATCTATCTATCTATCTCAGTTTGTCTATATCTATCTATCTATCTATCTCATTTATTCATATCTATCTATCTATTCAGTTTGTTCACATCTATCTATCTATCTCAGTTTGTTCATATCTATCTATCTATCTCATTTGTTCATATCTATCTATCTATCTCAGTTTGTCCATATCTATCTATCTATCTCAGTTTGTTCATATCTATCTATCTATCTATATATCCTTCTGTTTGTTCACATTCATCTATCTATCTATCTATATATCTCAGTTTGTTCATATCTATCTATCTATATATCTCAGTTTGTTCATATCTATCTATCTATATATCTCTTAGTTTGTTCATATATCTATCTATCTATATATCTCGGTTTGTTCATATCTATCTATCTATATATCTCAGTTTGTTCATATCTATCTATATATTCCGGTTTGTTCATATCTATCTATCTCAGTTTGTCCATATCTATCTATCTATCTATCTCAGTTTGTTCATATGTATCTATCTATCTATCTCAGTTTGTTCATATCTATCTATCTATCTATCTCAGTTTGTTCATATCTATCTATCTATCTATCTATCTCAGTTTGTTCATATCTATCTATCTATCTATCTATCTATCTCAGTTTGTTCATCTATCTATCTATCTATCTCAGTTTGTTCATATCTATCTATCTATCTCTGTTTGTTCATATCTATCTATCTATCTATCTCAGTTTGTTCATCTATCTATCTATCTCAGTTTGTTCATATCTATCTATCTATCTATTCCCAGTTTGTTCATCTATCTATCTATCTATCTATCTCAGTTTGTTCATATCTATCTATCTATCTATAGATCTCAGTTTGTTCATCTATCTATCTATCTATAGATCCTGTGTTTGTTCATATCTATCTATCCATAGATCCCAGTTTGTTCATATCTATCTATCTATCTATAGATCTCAGTTTGTTCATATCTATCTATCTATCTATAGATCTCAGTTTGTTCATATCTATCTATCTATAGATCTCAGTTTGTTCTACATATCTATCTATCTATCCATAGATTCCAGTTTGTTCATATCTATCTATCTATCTATAGATCTCAGTTTGTTCATATCTATCTATCTCAGTTTGTTCATATCTATCTATCTATCTATCTATCTATCTCAGTTTGTTCATATCTATCTATCTATCTATCTATCTATCTATCTATCTATCTCAGTTTGTTCATATCTATCTATCTATCTATCTATCTATCTATCTCAGTTTGTTCATATCTATCTATCTATCTCAGTTTGTTCATATCTATCTATCTCAGTTTGTCTATCTATCTCAGTTTGTCTATATCTATCTATCTATCTCAGTTTGTTCATATCTATCTATCTATCTATCTCAGTTTGTTCACATCTATCTATCTATCTATCTCAGTTTGTTCATATCTATCTATCTATCTATCTATCTCAGTTTGTTCATCTATCTATCTATCTATCTATCTCAGTTTATCTATATCTATCTATCTATCTATCTATCTATCTCAGTTTATTCATATCTATCTATCTATCTATCTATCTATCTATCTATCTATCTATCTCAGTTT
>JBBBDQ010016256.1:0-2500 GCA_037127315.1 Ascarosepion bandense | reverse complement strand
GTTTGTTCATATCTATCTATCTATCTCAGTTTGTTCATATCTATCTATCTATCTATCTATCTGTTTGTTCATATCTATCTATCTATCTCAGTTTGTCTATATCTATCTATCTATCTATCTATCTCAGTTTGTTCATATCTATCTATCTATCTATCTCAGTTTGTTCATATCTATCTATCTATCTATCTCTATTTGTTCATATCTATCTATCTATCTATCTCAGTTTGTTCATATCTATCTATCTATCTATCTCTGCCTATCTATATCTATCTATCTATCTATCTCAGTTTGTTCATATCTATCTATCTATCTATCTCAGTTTGTTCATATCTATCTATCTATCTATCTTAAAGTTTGTTCATATCTATCTATCTATCTATCTATCTCGGTTTGTTCATATCTATCTATCTATCTCAGTTTGTTCATATCTATCTATCTATCTCAGTTTGTTCATATCTATCTATCTATCTCAGTTTGTTCATATCTATCTATCTATCTTAGTTTGTTCATATCTATCTATCTATCTCAGTTTGTTCATATCTATCTATCTATCTCAGTTCATATCTATCTATCTATCTCAGTTTGTTCATCTATCTATCTATCTGTCTCAGTTTGTTCATATCTATCTATCTCAGTTTGTTCATATATCTATCTATCTATCTTAGTTTGTTCATATCTATCTATCTCAGTTTGTTCATATCTATCTATCTATCTCAGTTTGTTCATATCTATCTATCTATCTCAGTTTGTTCATATCTATCTATCTATCTCAGTTTGTTCATATCTATCTATCTATCTCAGTTTGTTCATATCTATCTATCTATCTATCTCAGTTTGTTCATATCTATCTATCTATCTCGTTTGTTCATCTATCTATCTATCTATCTCAGTTTGTTCATATCTATCTATCTATCTCAGTTTGTTCATATCTATCTATCTATCTCAGTTTGTCTATATCTATCTATCTATCTCAGTTTGTTCATATCTATCTATCTATCTATCTGTAGTTTGTTCATCTATCTATCTATCTCAGTTTGTTCATATCTATCTATCTATCTCAGTTTGTTCATATCTATCTATCTCAGTTTGTTCATATCTATCTATCTCAGTTTGTTCATATCTATCTATCTCAGTTTGTTCATATCTATCTATATCTCAGTTTGTTCATTCATCTATCTCAGTTTGTTCATATCTATCTATCTCAGTTTGTTCATATCTATCTATCTCAGTTTGTTCATATCTATCTATCTCTGCCTACATATCTATCTATCTATCTCAGTTTGTCTATATCTATCTATCTATCTCAGTTTGTTCATATCTATCTATCTATCTCAGTTTGTTCATATCTATCTATCTATCTCAGTTTGTTCATATCTATCTATCTATCTCAGTTTGTTCATATCTATCTATCTATCTCAGTTCGTTCATATCTATCTATCTATCTCAGTTTGTTCATATCTATCTATCTATCTATCTATCTATCTCAGTTTGTCTATATCTATCTATCTATCTATCTATCTCAGTTTGTTCATATCTATCTATCTATCTATCTCAGTTTGTTCATATCTATCTATCTATCTATCTCAGTTTGTTCATCTATCTATCTATCTATCTCAGTTTGTTCATATCTATCTATCTATCTATCTCAGTTTGTTCATATCTATCTATCTATCTATCTATCTCATTTGTTCATATCTATCTATCTATCTATCTATCTCAGTTTGTCTATATCTATCTATCTATCTATCTCTAGTTTATTCATATCTATCTATCTATCTATCTATCTCAGTTTGTTCATATCTACCTATCTATCTATCTATCTCAGTTTGTTCATATCTACCTATCTATCTATCTATCTCAGTTTGTTCATATCTATCTATCTATCTATCTATCTCAGTTTGTTCATATCTATCTATCTATCTCAGTTTGTTCATATCTATCTATCTATCTCAGTTTGTTCATATGTATCTATCTATCTCAGTTTGTTCATATCTATCTATCTATCTCAGTTTGTCTATATCTATCTCAGTTTGTCTATATCTATCTATCTATCTATCTCAGTTTGTTCATATGTATCTATCTATCTATCTCAGTTTGTTCATATCTATCTATCTATCTATCTCAGTTTGTTCATATCTATCTATCTATCTATCTCTGTCTATCTATATCTATCTATCTATCTATCTCAGTTTGTTCATATCTATCTATCTATCTCAGTTTGTTCATATCTATCTATCTCAGTTTGTTCATATCTATCTATCTATCTATCTCAGTTTGTTCATATCTATCTATCTATCTATCTCAGTTTGTTCATATCTATCTATCTATCTATCTCAGTTTGTTCATATCTATCTATCTCAGTTTGTTCATATCTATCTATCTATCTATCTCAGTTTGTTCATATCTATCTATCTATCTCAGTTTGTTCATATCTATCTATCTCAGTTTGTTCACATCTATCTATCCTAGTTTGTTCATATCTATCTATCTATCTATCTCA
>JBBBDQ010016255.1:0-25562 GCA_037127315.1 Ascarosepion bandense | reverse complement strand
TTTGTTCATATCTATCTATCTATCTCAGTTTGTGTATCTATCTATCTATCTCAGTTTATTTATCTATCTATCTATCTCGGTTGTTCATATCTATCTATCTATCTAGTTTGTTCATATCTATCTATCTATCTCAGTTTGTTCATATCTATCTATCTATCTCAGTTTGTTCTATCTATCTATCTATCAGTTTGTTCATATCTATCTATCTATCTCAGTTTGTTCATATCTATCTATCTATCCGTTTATTCATATCTATCTATCTATCTATCTATCTATCTCAGTTTGTTCATATCTATCTATCTATCTATCTATCTATCGTTCATTCTATCTATCTATCTATCTATCTATCTATCTCAGTTTGTTCATATCTATCTATCTATCTCAGTTTGTTTATATCTATCTATCTATCTATCTCAGTTTGTTCCATGTCTATCTATCTATCTATCTCAGTTTGTTCATATCTATCTATCTATCTATCTATCTCAGTTTGTTCATATCTATCTATCTATCTATCTATCTAGTTTGTTTCTATCTATCTATCTATCTATCTCAGTTTGTTCATATCTATCTATCTATCTATCTCAGTTTGTTCATATCTATCTATCTATCTATCTCGGTTGTTCATATCTATCTATCTATCTATCTCCGTTTGTTCATATCTATCTATCTATCTATCTCAGTTTGTTCTATCTATCTATCTATCTATCTCAGTTTGTTCATATCTATCTATCTATCTATCTCAGTTTGTTCATATCTATCTATCTATCTATCTCAGTTTGTTCATATCTATCTATCTATCTATCTATCTATCTATCTATCTCAGTTTGTTCATATCTATCTATCTATCTATCTATCTCAGTTTGTTCATATCTATCTATCTATCTATCTATCTATCTCAGTTTGTTCATATCTATCTATCTATCTATCTATCTATCTCAGTTTGTTCTATCTATCTATCTATCTATCTCAGTTTGTTCATATCTATCTATCTATCTATCTCAGTTTGTTCATATCTATCTATCTATCTATCTATCTCAGTTTATTCACTTATCTACCTATCTATCTATCTATCTCAGTTTGTTCATATCTATCTATCTATCTATCAGTTTTGTTCATATCTATCTATCTATCTCAGTTTGTTCATATCTATCTATCTATCTCAGTTTGTTCATATCTATCTATCTATCTCAGTTTGTTTCATATCTATCTATCTCAGTTTGTTCATATCTATCTATCTATCTATCTCAGTTTGTTTTCATATCTATCTATCTATCTATCTCAGTTTGTTCATATCTATCTATCTATCTCAGTTTGTTCATATCTATCTATCTATCTATCTCAGTTTGTTCATATCTATCTATCTATCTATCTCCAGTTTGTTCATATCTATCTATCTATCACAGTTTGTTCATATCTATCTATCTATCTATCACAGTTTGTTCATATCTATCTATCTATCTATCTCCAGTTTGTTCATATCTATCTATCTATCTATCTCAGTTTGTTCATATCTATCTATCTATCTCAGTTTGTTCATATCTATCTATCTATCTATCTCAGTTTGTTCATATCTATCTATCTATCTATCTCAGTTGTTCATATCTATCTATCTATCTATCTCAGTTTGTTCATATCTATCTATCTATCTATCTCAGTTTGTTCATATCTATCTATCTATCTATCTCAGTTTGTTCATATCTATCTATCTATCTCAGTTTGTTCATATCTATCTATCTCAAGTTTTTATTCATATCTATCTATCTATCTATCTTTCGTTTCGTTCATATCTATCTATCTATCTATCGTTCATTCATATCTATCTATCTATCTATCTATCTATCTCAGTTTGTTCATATCTATCTATCTATCTATCTATCTCAGTTTGTTCATATCTATCTATCTATCTATCTCAGTTTGTTCATATTTATCTATCTATCTATCTATCTATCTCAGTTTGTTCATATCTATCTATCTATCTATCTCAGTTTGTTCATATATCTATCTATCTATCTCAGTTTGTTCACATCTATCTATCTCAGTTTGTTCATATCTATCTATCTATCTCAGTTTGTTCATATCTATCTATCTATCTATCTCAGTTTGTTCATATCTATCTATCTATCTCAGTTTGTTCATATCTATCTATCTATCTATATATCTCGTTCATTCATATCTATCTATCTATCTATCTATATATCTCAGTTTGTTCATATCTATCTATCTATATATCTCAGTTTGTTCATATCTATCTATCTATATCTCAGTTTGTTCATATCTATCTATCTATCTATCTCAGTTTGTTCATATCTATCTATCTCGGTTTGTTCTTATCTATCTATCTATCTATCTCGATTTGTTCATATATCTATCTATCTATCTCCGTTTGTTCATATCTATCTATCTATCTCAGTTTGTTCATATCTATCTATCTATCTATCTATCTCCAGTTTGTTCATATCTATCTATCTATCTATCTATCTCAGTTTGTTCATATCTATCTATCTATCTATCTATCTCAGTTTGTTCATATCTATCTATCTATCTATCTATCTCAGTTTGTTCATATCTATCTATCTATCTATCTATCTCAGTTTGTTCATATCTATCTATCTATCTATCTATCTATCTATTTATCTATCTATCTCAGTTTGTTCATATCTATCTATCTATCTATCTCAGTTTGTTCATATCTATCTATCTATCTATCTATCTATCTGTTTGTTCATATCTATCTATCTATCTATCTATCTATCTCAGTTTGTTCATATCTATCTATCTATCTATCTATCTATCTCAGTTGTTCCTCCATCTATCTATCTATCTATCTCAGTTTGTTCATATCTATCTATCTATCTATCTCAGTTTGTTCATATCTATCTATCTATCTCAGTTTGTTCATATCTATCTATCTATCTATCTCAGTTTGTTCATATCTATCTATCTATCTATCTATCTCAGTTTGTTCATATCTATCTATCTATCTATAGATCTCAGTTTGTTCATATCTATCTATCTATCTATAGATCTCAGTTTGTTCATATCTATCTATCTATCTATAGATCTCAGTTTGTTCATATCTATCTATCTATCTATAGATCTCCAGTTTTGTTCATATCTATCTATCTATCTATAGATCTCAGTTTGTTCATATCTATCTATCTATAGATCTCAGTTTTATTCTATCTATCTATCTATAGATCTCAGTTTGTTCATATCTATCTATCTATAGATCTCAGTTAATTCATATCTATCTATCTATCTCAGTTTGTTCATATCTATCTATCTATCTATCTATCTATCTATCTCAGTTTGTTCATATCTATCTATCTATCTATCTATCTATCTATCCTCAGTTTGTTCATATCTATCTATCTATCTATCTCAGTTTGTTCATATCTATCTATCTATCCATCCAGTTTGTTCATATCTATCTATCTATCTCAGTTTGTTCATATCTATCTATCTATCTATCTCAGTTTGTTCATATCTATCTATCTATCTATCTATCTCAGTTTGTCCATCTATCTATCTATCTATCTATCTCAGTTTGTTCATATCTATCTATCTATCTATAGATCTCAGTTTGTTCATATCTATCTATCTATCTATAGATCTCAGTTTGTTCATATCTATCTATCTATCTATAGATCTCAGTTTAATTCATATCTATCTATCTATCTATAGATCTCAGTTTTGTTCATATCTATCTATCTATAGATCTCAGTTTGTTCATATCTATCTATCTATAGATCTCAGTTTATTCATATCTATCTATCTATAGATCTCAGTTTGTTCATATCTATCTATCTATCTCAGTTTTGTTCATATCTATCTATCTATCTATCTATCTATCTATCTAGTTGTTCATATCTATCTATCTATCTATCTATCTATCTATCTATCTATCTCAGTTTGTTCATATCTATCTATCTATCTATCTATCTATCTATCTATCTCAGTTTGTTCATATCTATCTATGTATCTATCTATCTATCTATCTATCTCAGTTTGTTCATATCTATCTATCTATCTCAGTTGTTCTATCTATCTATCTCAGTTTGTTTCTATCTATCTATCTCAGTTTGTTCATATCTATCTATCTATCTCAGTTTGTTCATATCTATCTATCTATCTATCTCAGTTTGTTCATATCTATCTATCTATCTATCTCAGTTTGTTCATATCTATCTATCTATCTATCTATCTCGTTCATTCATATCTATCTATCTATCTATCTATCTCAGTTTGTTTCATATCTATCTATCTATCTATCTATCTATCTAGTTCATTCATATCTATCTATCTATCTATCTATCTATCTCAGTTTGTTCATATCTATCTATCTATCTATCTATCTATCTATCTATCTCGTTTGTTTCTATCTATCTATCTATCTGGTTTGTTTCATATCTATCTATCTATCTATCTCAGTTTGTTCATATCTATCTATCTATCTCAGTTTGTTCATATCTATCTATCTATCTATCTCAGTTTGTTCATATCTATCTATCTATCTATCTATCTCAGTTTGTTCATATCTATCTATCTATCTATCTAGATTTATGTATCTATCTATCTATCTATCTCAGTTTGTTCATATCTATCTATCTATCTATCTCAGTTTGTTTCTATCTATCTATCTATCTATCTATCTCGATTCATTCATATCTATCTATCTATCTATCTATCTATCTCGGTTGTTCTATCTATCTATCTCAGTTTGTTCATATCTATCTATCTATCTATCTCCGTTTGTTCATATCTATCTATCTATCTATCTCGGTTGTTCATATCTACCTATCTATCTATCTATCTCAGTTGTTTCTATCTATCTATCTATCTATCTATCGTTTGTTCATATCTATCTATCTATCTATCTATCTCAGTTTGTTTCATATCTATCTATCTATCTGTTTGTTCATATCTATCTATCTATCTCCATTCATTCATGTCTGTCTATCTATCTCGGTTTCATTCATATCTATCTATCTATCTATCTCAGTTTTGTGTATCTATCTATCTATCTATCTAGTTTGTTCCTTATGTATCTATCTATCTATCTCAGTTTGTTCATATGTATCTATCTATCTATCTCAGTTTGTTCATATGTATCTATCTATCTATCTCAGTTTAATTCATATGTATCTATCTATCTATCTCAGTTTGTTTATATGTATCTATCTATCTATCTCAGTTTGTTCATATGTATCTATCTATCTCAGTTTGTTCATATATGTATCTATCTATCTATCTCAGTTTGTTCATATCTATCTATCTATCTATCTCAGTTTTATTCTATCTATCTATCTATCTATCTCAGTTTGTTCATATCTATCTATCTATCTATCTCGGTTTATGTATCTATCTATCTATCTATCTCAGTTTGTTTATCTATCTATCTCAGTTTGTTCACTCATCTATCTATCTATCTACGTTTGTTCTTATCTATCTATCTATCTATCTCAGTTTGTTCATATCTATCTATCTATCTATCTCAGTTTGTTTCATATCTATCTATCTATCTCAGTTTGTTCATATCTATCTATCTATCTAAGTTTGTTCCTTATCTATCTATCTATCTATCAGTTTGTTCATATCTATCTATCTATCTCAGTTTGTTCATATCTATCTATCTATCTATCTCGGTTGTTCATATCTATCTATCTCAGTTTGTTCTATCTATCTATCTATCTATCTAGGTTTGTTCATATCTATCTATCTATCTATCTCAGTTTGTTCATATCTATCTATCTATCTATCTCAGTTTGTTCATATCTATCTATCTATCTATCTCAGTTTGTTCATATCTATCTATCTATCTATCTCAGTTTGTTCATATCTATCTATCTATCTATCTCAGTTTGTTCATATCTATCTATCTATCTCAGTTTGTTCATATCTATCTATCTATCTCAGTTTGTTCATATCTATCTATCTATCTCAGTTTGTTCATATCTATCTATCTATCTAGTTTGTTCTATCTATCTATCTATCTATCTCAGTTTGTTTATATCTATCTATCTATCTATCTATCTCAGTTTGTTCCCTTATCTATCTATCTATCTATCTATCTATCTCAGTTTGTTCATATCTATCTATCTATCTATCTATCTCAGTTTGTTCATATTTATCTATCTATCTATCTATCTCAGTTTGTATATCTATCTATCTATCTCAGTTTGTTCATATCTATCTATCTATCTATCTCAGTTTGTTCATATCCTCTATCTATCTATCTATCTCAGTTTGTTCATATCTATCTATCTATCTATCTCAGTTTGTTCATATCTATCTATCTATCTATTCAGTTTGTTCATATCTATCTATCTATCTATCTCAGTTTGTTCATATCTATCTATCTATCTATCTCAGTTTGTTCATATCTATCTATCTGTCCATCTCAGTTTGTTTCATATCTATCTATCTATCTATCTCAGTTTGTTCATATCTATCTATCTATCTATCTCAGTTTGTTCATATCTATCTATCTATCTATCTCAGTTTGTTCATATCTATCTATCTCTCAGTTTGTTCATATCTATCTATCTATCTATCTATCTATCTATCTCAGTTTGTTCATATCTATCTATCTATCTATCTCAGTTTGTTCATATCTATCTATCTATCTATCTATCTATCTCAGTTTGTTCCTTATCTATCTATCTATCTATCTATCTATCTCAGTTTGTTCATATCTATCTATCTATCTATCTATCTATCTCAGTTTGTTCTATCTATCTATCTATCTATCTCAGTTTGTTCATATCTATCTATCTATCTATCTATCTCAGTTTATTCTTATCTACCTATCTATCTATCTATCTCAGTTTGTTCATATCTATCTATCTATCTATCTCAGTTTGTTCATATCTATCTATCTATCTCCAGTTTGTTCATATCTATCTATCTATCTCTCAGTTTGTTCATATCTATCTATCTGTCTCAGTTTGTTCATATCTATCTATCTATCTCAGTTTGTTCTATCTATCTATCTATCTCAGTTTGTTCATATCTATCTATCTCAGTTTGTTTTCATATCTATCTATCTATCTATCTCAGTTTGTTCATATCTATCTATCTATCTATCTCAGTTTGTTTTCATATCTATCTATCTATCTCAGTTTGTTCATATCTATCTATCTATCTCAAGTTTGTTCACTTATCTATCTATCTATCACAGTTTGTTCATATCTATCTATCTATCTATCACAGTTTGTTCATATCTATCTATCTATCTATCTCCGTTTGTTCATATCTATCTATCTATCTATCTATCTCAGTTTGTTCTGTCTATCTATCTATCTCAGTTTGTTCATATCTATCTATCTATCTATCTATCGTTCATTCATATCTATCTATCTATCTATCTCAGTTTGTTCTGTCTATCTATCTATCTATCTCCAGTTTTGTTCATATCTATCTATCTATCTATCTCAGTTTGTTCATATCTATCTATCTCAGTTTAGTTTTCCCTTATCTATCTATCTCAGTTTGTTCATATCTATCTATCTATCTATCTCAGTTTGTTCATATCTATCTATCTATCTATCTCAGTTTGTTCATATCTATCTATCTATCTATCTCGGTTGTTCATATCTATCTATCTATCTATCTCAGTTTATTTACTCTATCTATCTATCTATCTCAGTTTGTTCATATCTATCTATCTATCTATCTCAGTTTGTTCATATCTATCTATCTATCTATCTCGGTTTGTTTGTCTTATCTATCTATCTATCTATCTATCTCAGTTTGTTCATATCTATCTATCTATCTATCTCAGTTTGTTCATATCTATCTATCTATCTCAGTGCATTCACATCTATCTATCTATCTCAGTTTGTTCATATCTATCTATCTATCTCGGTTTGTTCATATCTATCTATCTATCTATCTCAGTTTGTTCATATCTATCTATCTATCTCAGTTTGTTCATATCTATCTATCTATCTATATATCTAGTTTGTTTTCATATCTATCTATCTATCTATCTATATATCTCCAGTTTGTTCATATCTATCTATCTATATATCTCAGTTTGTTCATATCTATCTATCTATATATCTCAGTTTGTTCATATCTATCTATCTATATCTCGTTTGTTCATATCTATCTATCTATATATCTCAGTTTGTTCATATCTATCTACTCTCGGTTGTTCTATCTATCTATCTATCTACTCTCAGTTTGTTCCATCTTTCTCTATCTATCTATCTCAGTTTGTTCATATGTATCTATCTATCTATCTCAGTTTGTTCATATCTATCTATCTATCTATCTATCTGTTTGTTCATATCTATCTATCTATCTATCTATCTATCTCAGTTTGTTCATATCTATCTATCTATCTATCTATCTCAGTTTATTCCCTTATCTATCTATCTATCTATCTCAGTTTGTTCATATCTATCTATCTATCTATCTATCTCAGTTTGTTCATATCTATCTATCTATCTATCTCAGTTTTGTTCATATCTATCTATCTATCTATCTATCTATCTATCTATTTATCTATCTATCTATCTCAGTTGTTCATATCTATCTATCTATCTATCTCAGTTTGTTCATATCTATCTATCTATCTATCTATCTATCTCAGTTTGTTTCTATCTATCTATCTATCTATCTATCTATCTCAGTTTGTTCATATCTATCTATCTATCTATCTATCTCAGTTTGTTTCTATCTATCTATCTATCTATCTCAGTTTGTTCATATCTATCTATCTATCTATCTCAGTTTGTTCATATCTATCTATCTATCTCAGTTTGTTCATATCTATCTATCTATCTATCTCAGTTTGTTCATATCTATCTATCTATCTATCTATCTATCTATAGATCTCAGTTTATTCATATCTATCTATCTATCTATAGATCTCAGTTTGTTCATATCTATCTATCTATCTATAGATCTCAGTTTGTTCATATCTATCTATCTATCTATGAATCTCCAGTTTGTTCTATCTATCTATCTATCTATAGATCTCAGTTTATTCTATCTATCTATCTATCTATAGATCTCAGTTTGTTCATATCTATCTATCTATGAACAAGTTTGTTCATATCTATCTATCTATCTATAGATCTCAGTTTGTTCATATCTATCTATCTATCTCAGTTTGTTCACTTATCTATCTATCTATCTATCTATCTATCTATCATTCATATCTATCTATCTATCTATCTATCTATCTATCTCAGTTTGTTCATATCTATCTATCTATCTATCTATCTATCTATCTCAGTTTGTTTATCTATCTATCTATCTATCTATCTATCTATCTATCTCAGTTTGTTCATATCTATCTATGTATCTATCTATCTATCTATCTATCTCAGTTTGTTCATATCTATCTATCTCAGTTTGTTCATATCTATCTATCTCAATTTGTTCATATCTATCTATCTCAGTTTGTTCATATCTATCTATCTCAGTTTGTTCATATCTATCTATCTCAGTTTGTTCATATCTATCTATCTATCTATCTCAGTTTGTTCATATCTATCTATCTATCTATCTCGGTTGTTCATATCTATCTATCTATCTATCTATCTCCAAGTTTGTTCATATCTATCTATCTATCTATCTATCTCAATTTGTTCATATCTATCTATCTATCTATCTATCTCAGTTTGTTCATATATCTATCTATCTATCTATCTATCTCAGTTTGTTCATATCTATCTATCTATCTATCTATCTATCTATCTATCTATCTATCTCAGTTTGTTCATATCTATCTATCTATCTCAGTTTGTTCATATCTATCTATCTATCTCAGTTTGTTCACTTATCTATCTATCTATCTATCTCAGTTTGTTCATATCTATCTATCTATCTCAGTTTGTTCATATCTATCTATCTATCTATCTCAGTTTGTTCCTATCTATCTATCTATCTATCTCAGTTTGTTCATATCTATCTATCTATCTATCTATCTCAGTTTGTTCATATCTATCTATCTATCTATCTCAGTTTGTTCATATCTATCTATCTATCTATCTCAGTTTGTTCATATCTATCTATCTATCTCAGTTTGTTCTATCTATCTATCTCAGTTTGTTCATATCTATCTATCTCAGTTTGTTCATATCTATCTATCTCAGTTTATTTCACTTATCTATCTATCTCGGTTGTTCCTTATCTATCTATCTCAGTTTGTTCATATCTATCTATCTCAGTTCATATCTATCTATCTCAGTTTGTTCACTTATCTATCTATCTCAGTTTGTTCATATCTATCTATCTCAGTTTGTTCATATCTATCTATCTATCTCAGTTTGTTCATATCTATCTATCTATCTATCTCAGTTTGTTCATATCTATCTATCTATCTATCTCAGTTTGTTCATATCTATCTATCTATCTCAGTTTGTTCATATCTATCTATCTATCTATCTCAGTTTGTTCATATCTATCTATCTATCTCAGTTTGTTCATATCTATCTATCTATCTCAGTTTGTTCCTCTATCTATCTATCTCAGTTTGTTCATATCTATCTATCTATCTCAGTTTGTTCATATCTATCTATCTATCTATCTCAGTTTGTTCATATCTATCTATCTATCTATCTATCTCAGTTTGTTCATATCTATCTATCTATCTATCTCAGTTTGTTCATATCCATCTATCTATCTCAGTTTGTTCATATCTATCTATCTATCTATCTCAGTTTGTTCATATCTATCTATCTATCTATCTCAGTTTGTTCATATCTATCTATCTATCTATCTATCTATCTATCTCAGTTTGTTCATATCTATCTATCTATCTCAGTTTGTTCATATCTATCTATCTATCTCAGTTTGTTCACTTATCTATCTATCTATCTATCTCAGTTTGTTCATATCTATCTATCTATCTATCTCAGTTTGTTCTTATCTATCTATCTATCTCAGTTTGTTCATATCTATCTATCTATCTATCTATCTATCTATCTATCTCAGTTTGTTCATATCTATCTATCTATCTCGGTTTGTTCATATCTATCTATCTATCTATCTATCTATCTCAGTTTGTTCATATCTATCTATCTATCTCAGTTTGTCTATCTATCTATCTATCTATCTATCTCAGTTTGTTCATATCTATCTATCTATCTCAGTTTGTTCATATCTATCTATCTCAGTTTGTTCATATCTATCTATCTATCTCAATTTGTTCATATCTATCTATCTATCTCAGTTTGTTCATATCTATCTATCTATCTATCTCAGTTTGTTCATATCTATCTATCTATCTATCTCCAGTTTGTTCATATCTATCTATCTATCTCAGTTTGTTCATATCTATCTATCTCAGTTTGTTCATATCTATCTATCTCAGTTTGTTCATATCTATCTATCTCAGTTTGTTCATATCTATCTATCTCAGTTTGGTCATATCTATCTATCTATCTCAGTTTTGTTCATATCTATCTATCTATCTCAGTTTGTTCATATCTATCTATCTATCTCAGTTTGTTCATATCTATCTATCTATCTCAGTTTTATTTCATATCTATCTATCTATCTCAGTTTGTTCATATCTATCTATCTATCTCAGTTTGTTCATATCTATCTATCTATCTCAGTTTGTTCATATCTATCTATCTATCTATCTCAGTTTGTTCATATCTATCTATCTATCTATCTCAGTTTGTTCATATCTATCTATCTATCTATCTATCTCAGTTTGTTCATATCTATCTATCTATCTATCTATCTCAGTTTGTTCACTTATCTATCTATCTATCTATCTATCTCAGTTTGTTCATATCTATCTATCTATCTATCTCAGTTTGTTTATATCTATCTATCTATCTATCTATCTCAGTTTATTCATATCTATCTATCTATCTCAGTTTGTTCATATCTATCTATCTATCTCAGTTTGTTCATATCTATCTATCTATCTATCTATCTCAGTTTGTTCATATCTATCTATCTATCTATCTCAGTTTGTTCATATCTATCTATCTATCTATCTCTTGTTCACTTATCTATCTATCTATCTATCTCAGTTTGTTCATATCTATCTATCTATCTATCCAGTTTGTTCATATCTATCTATCTATCTATCTCAGTTTGTTCATATCTATCTATCTATCTATCTGTTTGTTCCTTATCTATCTATCTATCTATCTCAGTTTGTTCATATCTATCTATCTATCTATCTATCTCGGTTTGTTCATATCTATCTATCTATCTCAGTTTGTTCATATCTATCTATCTATCTCAGTTTGTTTCATATCTATCTATCTATCTCAGTTTGTTCATATCTATCTATCTATCTCAGTTTGTTCATATCTATCTATCTATCTCAGTTTGTTCATATCTATCTATCTATCTTAGTTTGTTCCTTATCTATCTATCTATCTCAGTTTGTTCATATCTATCTATCTATCTCAGTTTGTTTATCTATCTATCTATCTCAGTTTGTTCATATCTATCTATCTATCTATCTCAGTTTGTTCATATCTATCTATCTATCTCAGTTTGTTCATATCTATCTATCTCAGTTTGTTCATATCTATCTATCTATCTCAGTTTGTTCATATCTATCTATCTATCTCAGTTTGTTCATATCTATCTATCTATCTCAGTTTGTTCATATCTATCTATCTATCTCAGTTTGTTCATATCTATCTATCTCAGTTTGTTCATATCTATCTATCTATCTCAGTTTGTTCATATCTATCTATCTATCTATCTATCTCAGTTTGTTCATATCTATCCATCTATCTATCTTAGTTTGTTCATATCTATCTATCTATCTATCTATCTCAGTTTGTTCATATCTATCTATCTATCTCATTTGTTCATATCTATCTATCTATCTACCTCAGTTTGTTCATATCTATCTATCTATCTATCGATTTGTTCATATCTATCTATCTATCTCAGTTTGTTCATATCTATTTATCTATCTATCTCAGTTTGTTCATATCTATCTATCTATCTATCTCAGTTCATTCATATCTATCTATCTATCTCAGTTTGTTCATATCTATCTATCTCAGTTTGTTCATATCTATCTATCTATCTCAGTTTGTTCATATCTATCTATCTATCTCAGTTTGTTCATATCTATCTATCTATCTCAGTTTGTTCCTGTATCTATCTATCTATCTCAGTTTGTTCATATCTATCTATCTATCTATCTCAGTTTATTCATATCTATCTATCTATCTCAGTTTGTTCATATCTATCTATCTATCTCGGTTGTTCATATCTATCTATCTATCTATCTCACAGTTTGTTCATATCTATCTATCTATCTCAGTTTGTTCATATCTATCTATCTATCTCAGTTTGTTCATATCTATCTATCTATCTCAGTTTGTTCATATCTATCTATCTATCTATCTCAGTTTGTTCATATCTATCTATCTATCTATCTCAGTTTGTTCATATCTATCTATCTATCTCAGTTTGTTCATATCTATCTATCTCAGTTTGTTCCTTATCTATCTATCTCAGTTTGTTCATATCTATCTATCTCAGTTTGTTCATATCTATCTATCTCAGTTTGTTCATATCTATCTATCTCAGTTTGTTCATATCTATCTATCACAGTTTGTTCATATCTATCTATCTATCTCAGTTTGTTCATATCTATCTATCTATCTCAGTTTGTTCATATCTATCTATCTATCTATCTATCTATCTCAGTTTGTTCATATCTATCTATCTATCTATCTATCTATCTCAGTTTGTTCATATCTATCTATCTATCTATCTCAGTTTGTTCATATCTATCTATCTATCTATCTCAGTTTGTTCATATCTATCTATCTATCTATCTGTTTGTTCTATCTATCTATCTATCTATCTAGTTTGTTCATATCTATCTATCTATCTATCTCAGTTTGTTCATATCTATCTATCTATCTATCTCAGTTTGTTCACTCTATCTATCTATCTATCTATCTATCTATCTCGGTTGTTCATATCTATCTATCTATCTATCTATCTATCTCGGTTGTTCATATCTATCTATCTATCTATCTATCTCAATTTGTTCATATCTATCTATCTATCTATCTATCTATCTATCTCAGTTTGTTCATATCTATCTATCTATCTATCTATCTCAGTTTGTTCATATCTATCTATCTATCTATCTATCTCAGTTTGTTCATATCTATCTATCTATCTATCTATCTCAGTTTGTTCATATCTATCTATCTATCTATCTATCTCAGTTTGTTCATATCTATCTATCTATCTATCTATCTCAGTTTGTTCATATCTATCTATCTATCTATCTATCTCAGTTTGTTCATATCTATCTATCTATCTATCTATCTCAGTTTGTTCATATCTATCTATCTCAGTTTGTTCATATCTATCTATCTATCTATCTCAGTTTGTTCATATCTATCTATCTATCTATCTATCTCAGTTTGTTCATATCTACCTATCTATCTATCTATCTCAGTTTGTTCACTTATCTATCTATCTATCTCAGTTTGTTCATCTATCTATCTATCTATCTATCTATCTCAGTTTGTTCATATCTATCTATCTATCTCAGTTTGTTCATATCTATCTATCTATCTCAGTTTGTTCATATCTATCTATCTATCTATCTATCTCAGTTTGTTCATATCTATCTATTATCTATCTCAGTTTGTTCATATCTATCTATCTATCTATCTCAGTTTGTTCCCCATATCTATCTATCTATCTATCTCAGTTTGTTCACTTATCTATCTATCTATCTATCTCAGTTTGTTCATATCTATCTATCTATCTATCTCAGTTTGTTCATATCTATCTATCTATCTATCTCAGTTTGTTCATATCTATCTATCTATCTATCTATCTCGGTTTGTTCATATCTATCTATCTATCTCAGTTTGTTCATATCTATCTATCTATCTCAGTTTGTTCATATCTATCTATCTATCTCAGTTTGTTCATATCTATCTATCTATCTCAGTTTGTTCATATCTATCTATCTATCTTAGTTTGTTCATATCTATCTATCTATCTCAGTTTGTTCACTTATCTATCTATCTATCTCAGTTTGTTCATATCTATCTATCTATCTCAGTTTGTTCATATCTATCTATCTATCTCAGTTTGTTCATATCTATCTATCTATCTATCTCAGTTTGTTCATATCTATCTATCTATCTCAGTTTGTTCATATCTATCTATCTATCTCAGTTTGTTCATATCTATCTATCTATCTCAGTTTGTTCATATCTATCTATCTATCTCAGTTTGTTTATATCTATCTATCTATCTCAGTTTGTTCATATCTATCTATCTATCTCAGTTTGTTCATATCTATCTATCTCAGTTTGTTCATATCTATCTATCTATCTGAGTTTGTTCTATCTATCTATCTATCTATCTCAGTTTGTTTACTTATCTATCCATCTATCTGTCTTAGTTTGTTCATATCTATCTATCTATCTATCTATCTCGGTTTGTTCATATCTATCTATCTATCTCATTTTGTTCATATCTATCTATCTATCTACCTCAGTTTGTTCATATCTATCTATCTATCTATCTCAGTTTGTTCATATCTATCTATCTATCTCAGTTTGTTCATATCTATTTATCTATCTATCTCAGTTTGTTCATATCTATCTATCTATCTATCTGATTTGTTCATATCTATCTATCTATCTCAGTTTGTTCATATCTATCTATCTCAGTTTGTTCATATCTATCTATCTATCTCAGTTTGTTCATATCTATCTATCTATCTCAGTTTGTTCATATCTATCTATCTATCTCTCAGTTTGTTCATATCTATCTATCTATCTCAGTTTGTTCATATCTATCTATCTATCTATCTCAGTTTGTTCATATCTATCTATCTATCTCAGTTTGTTCACTTATCTATCTATCTATCTATCTCAGTTTGTTCATATCTATCTATCTATCTATCTCAGTTTGTTCATATCTATCTATCTCAGTTTGTTCATATCTATCTATCTATCTCAGTTTGTTCATATATCTATCTATCTCAGTTTGTTCATATCTATCTATCTATCTCAGTTTGTTCATATCTATCTATCTATCTATCTCAGTTTGTTCACTTATCTATCTATCTATCTATCTCAGTTTGTTCACTTATCTATCTATCTATCTCAGTTTGTTCATATCTATCTATCTCAGTTTGTTCATATCTATCTATCTCAGTTTGTTCATATCTATCTATCTCAGTTTGTTCATATCTATCTATCTCAGTTTGTTCATATCTATCTACTCAGTTTGTTCACTTATCTATCTATCTCGATTTGTTCACTTATCTATCTATCTATCTCAGTTTGTTCACTATCTATCTATCTATCTCAGTTTGTTCATATCTATCTATCTATCTATCTATCTCAGTTTGTTCATATCTATCTATCTATCTATCTATCTATCTCAGTTTGTTCATATCTATCTATCTATCTATCTCAGTTTGTTCATATCTATCTATCTATCTATCTCAGTTTGTTCATATCTATCTATCTATCTATCTCAGTTTGTTCATATCTATCTATCTATCTATCTCCAAGTTTGTTCATATCTATCTATCTATCTATCTATCTCGGTTTGTTCATATCTATCTATCTATCTATCTCAGTTTGTTCTATCTATCTATCTATCTATCTCAGTTTGTTCATATCTACCTATCTATCTATCTATCTCAGTTTGTTCATATCTACCTATCTATCTATCTATCTCAGTTTGTTCATATCTATCTATCTATCTATCTATCTCAGTTTGTTCATATCTATCTATCTATCTCAGTTTGTTCATATCTATCTATCTATCTCGGTTTGTTCATATCTATCTATCTATCTCAGTTTGTTCATCTATCTATCTCAGTTTGTTCATATCTATCTATCTCAGTTTGTTCATATCTATCTATCTATCTATCTCAGTTTGTTCATATCTATCTATCTATCTATCTCAGTTTGTTCATATGTATCTATCTATCTCAGTTTGTTCATATCTATCTATCTATCTATCTCAGTTTGTTCATATCTATCTATCTATCTCAGTTTGTTCATATCTATCTATCTATCTATCTCAGTTTGTTCATATCTATCTATCTATCTCAGTTTGTTCATATCTATCTATCTATCTCAGTTTGTTCTATCTATCTATCTATCTCAGTTTGTTCATATCTATCTATCTATCTCAGTTTGTTCATATCTATCTATCTATCTCAGTTTGTTCATATCTATCTATCTATCTCAGTTTGTTCATATCTATCTATCTATCTATCTCAGTTTGTTCATATCTATCTATCTATCTCAGTTTGTTCATATCTATCTATCTATCTATCTCAGTTTGTTCATATCTATCTATCTATCTATCTCAGTTTGTTCATATCTATCTATCTATCTCAGTTTGTTCATATCTATCTATCTCAGTTTGTTCACTCTATCTATCTATCTATCTCAGTTTGTTCATATCTATCTATCTATCTCAGTTTGTTCATATCTATCTATCTATCTATCTATCTATCTCAGTTTGTTCATATCTATCTATCTATCTATCTATCTCAGTTTTGTTCATATCTATCTATCTATCTATCTATCTCAGTTTGTTCTATCTATCTATCTATCTATCTATCTCAGTTTGTTCATATCTATCTATCTATCTATCTATCTCAGTTTGTTCATATCTATCAATCTATCTATCTCAGTTTGTTCACTGTCTATCTATCTATCTATCTCAGTTTGTTCATATCTATCTATCTCAGTTTGTTCATATCTATCTATCTCAGTTTGTTCATATCTATCAATCTAACTATCTCAGTTTGTTCATATCTATCTATCTATCTATCTATCTCAGTTTGTTCATATCTATCTATCTATCTATCTATCTCAGTTTTGTTCATATCTATCTATCTATCTATCTCAGTTTGTTCATATCTATCTATCTATCTATATATCTCGGTTGTTCATATCTATCTATCTATCTATATATCTCAGTTTGTTCATATCTATCTATCTATATATCTCAGTTTGTTCATATCTATCTATATATCTCAGTTTGTTCATATCTATCTATCTATATATCTCAGTTTGTTCATATCTATCTATCTATCTCAGTTTGTTCATATCTATCTATCTATCTCAGTTTGTTCATATCTATCTATCTATCTATCTCAGTTTGTTCATATGTATCTATCTATCTATCTATCTCAGTTTGTTCATATGTATCTATCTATCTATCTATCTCAGTTTGTTCATATGTATCTATCTATCTATCTATCTCAGTTTGTTCATATGTATCTATCTATCTATCTATCTCAGTTTGTTCATATGTATCTATCTATCTATCTATCTCAGTTTGTTCATATGTATCTATCTATCTATCTATCTCAGTTTGTTCACTTATGTATCTATCTATCTATCTATCTCAGTTTGTTCATATGTATCTATCTATCTATCTATCTCAGTTTGTTCACTTATGTATCTATCTATCTATCTCCAATTTGTTCATATGTATCTATCTATCTATCTATCTCAGTTTGTTCATATGTATCTATCTATCTATCTCAGTTTGTTCATATGTATCTATCTATCTATCTCAGTTTGTTCATATGTATCTATCTATCTATCTATCTCAGTTTGTTTGTATGTATCTATCTATCTATCTATCTCAGTTTGTTCATATGTATCTATCTATCTATCTGTCTCGTTTGTTCACTTATGTATCTATCTATCTATCTATCTCAGTTTGTTCATATGTATGTCTATCTATCTATCTATCTCAGTTTTGTTCATATGTATCTATCTATCTATCTATCTCAGTTTGTTCATATGTATCTATCTATCTATCTATCTCAGTTTGTTCATATGTATCTATCTATCTATCTATCTCGTTCCTTGTTCATATGTATCTATCTATCTATCTATCTCAGTTTGTTCATATGTATCTATCTATCTATCTATCTCAGTTTGTTTCATATCTATCTATCTATCTATCTATCTCAGTTTGTTCATATCTATCTATCTATCTATCTATCTCAATTTGTTCACTTATCTATCTATCTATCTATCTATCTCGGTTGTTCTTATCTATCTATCTATCTATCTATCTCGGTTTGTTCATATCTATCTATCTATCTATCTATCTCAGTTTGTTCATATCTATCTATCTATCTATCTATCTCAGTTTGTTCATATCTATCTATCTATCTATCTATCTCAGTTTGTTCATATCTATCTATCTATCTATCTATCTCAGTTTGTTCATATCTATCTATCTATCTATCTATCTGTTTGTTCATATCTATCTATCTATCTATCTATCTCGGTTTGTTCATATCTATCTATCTATCTATCTATCTCAGTTTGTTCACTTATCTATCTATCTATCTATCTATCTCAGTTTGTTCATATCTATCTATCTATCTATCTATCTCAGTTTTGTTCATATCTATCTATCTATCTATCTATCTCAGTTTGTTCTATCTATCTATCTATCTATCTATCTCCAATTTGTTCATATCTATCTATCTATCTATCTATCTCAGTTTGTTCATATCTATCTATCTATCTATCTATCTCAGTTTGTTCATATCTATCTATCTATCTATCTATCTCAGTTTGTTCATATCTATCTATCTATCTATCTCAATTTGTTCATATCTATCTATCTATCTATCTCAGTTTGTTCATATCTATCTATCTATCTCAGTTTGTTCATATCTATCTATCTATCTATCTATCTCAGTTTGTTCATATCTATCTATCTATCTATCTATCTATCTCAGTTTGTTCATATCTATCTATCTATCTATCTATCTCAGTTTGTTCATATCTATCTATCTATCTATCTATCTCAGTTTGTTCATATCTATCTATCTATCTATCTATCTATCTCAGTTTTGTTCCTTATCTATCTATCTATCTATCTATCTATCTCAGTTTGTTCATATCTATCTATCTATCTATCTATCTCAGTTTGTTCATATCTATCTATCTATCTATCTCAGTTTGTTCATATCTATCTATCTATCTATCTATCTCAGTTTGTTCTTATCTATCTATCTATCTATCTATCTATCTCAGTTTTGTTCCTTATCTATCTATCTATCTATCTATCTCAGTTTGTTCATATCTATCTATCTATCTATCTATCTCAGTTTGTTCATATCTATCTATCTATCTATAGATCTCAGTTTGTTCATATCTATCTATCTATCTAGTTTGTTCATATCTATCTATCTATCTATCTATCTATCTATCTATCTCAGTTTTATTCATATCTATCTATCTATCTATCTATCTCAGTTTGTTCATATCTATCTATCTATCTCAGTTTGTTCATATCTATCTATCTCAGTTTGTTCATATCTATCTATCTATCTCAGTTTGTTCATATCTATCTATCTATCTCAGTTTGTTCATATCTATCTATCTATCTATCTATCTATCTCAGTTTGTTCATATCTATCTATCTATCTATCTCAGTTTGTTCATATCTATGTATCTATCTATCTATCTCAGTTTGTTCATATCTAACTATCTATCTATCTCAGTTTGTTTATATCTATCTATCTATCTATCTATCTCAGTTTGTTCATTATCTATCTATCTATCTATCTATCTATCTCAGTTTGTTCATATCTATCTATCTATCTCAGTTTGTTCATATCTATCTATCTATCTCAGTTTGTTCATATCTATCTATCTATCTCAGTTTGTTCATATCTATCTATCTATCTCAGTTTGTTCATATCTATCTATCTATCTCAGTTTGTTCATATCTATCTATCTCAGTTTGTTCATATCTATCTATCTATCTATCTCAGTTTGTTCATATCTATCTATCTATCTATCTCAGTTTGTTCATATCTATCTATCTCAGTTTGTTCATATCTATCTATCTCAGTTTGTTCATATCTATCTATCTCAGTTTGTTCATATCTATCTATCTCAGTTTGTTCATATCTATCTATCTCAGTTTGTTCATATCTATCTATCTCAGTTTGTTCATATCTATCTATCTCAGTTTGTTCCTTATCTATCTATCTATCTCAGTTTGTTCATATCTATCTATCTATCTCAGTTTGTTCATATCTATCTATCTATCTCAATTTGTTCATATCTATCTATCTATCTCAGTTTGTTCATATCTATCTATCTATCTCAGTTTGTTCATATCTATCTATCTATCTCAGTTTGTTCATATCTATCTATCTATCTCAGTTTGTTCATATCTATCTATCTATCTCAGTTTGTTCATATCTATCTATCTATCTCAGTTTTGTTCATATCTATCTATCTATCTCAGTTTGTTCTATCTATCTATCTATCTCAGTTTGTTCATATCTATCTATCTCAGTTTGTTCATATCTATCTATCTATCTATCTCAGTTTGTTCATATCTATCTATCTATCTCAGTTTTGATGTATCTATCTATCTATCTCAGTTTGTTCACTTATCTATCTATCTATCTATCACAGTTTGTTCATATCTATCTATCTATCTCAGTTTGTTCATATCTATCTATCTATCTCAGTTGTTCACATCTATCTATCTATCTCAGTTTGTTCATATCTATCTATCTATCTCAGTTTGTTCATATCTATCTATCTATCTCAGTTTGTTCATATCTATCTATCTATCTCAGTTTGTTCATATCTATCTATCTATCTCAGTTTGTTCATATCTATCTATCTATCTCAGTTTGTTCATATCTATCTATCTATCTCAGTTTGTTCATATCTATCTATCTATCTCAGTTTGTTCATATCTATCTATCTCAGTTTGTTCATATCTATCTATCTCAGTTTGTTCATATCTATCTATCTATCTCAGTTTGTTCATATCTATCTATCTCAGTTTGTTCATATCTATCTATCTATCTCAGTTTGTTCATATCTATCTATCTATCTCAGTTTGTTCTATCTATCTATCTATCTCAGTTTGTTCATATCTATCTATCTATCTCAGTTTGTTCATATCTATCTATCTATCTCAGTTTGTTCATATCTATCTATCTATCTCAGTTTGTTCATATCTATCTATCTATCTCAGTTTGTTCATATCTATCTATCTATCTCAGTTTGTTCATATCTATCTATCTATCTCAGTTTGTTCATATCTATCTATCTATCTCAGTTTGTTCATATCTATCTATCTATCTCAGTTTGTTCATATCTATCTATCTATCTCAGTTCATATCTATCTATCTATCTCGGTTTGTTCATATCTATCTATCTATCTCAGTTTGTTCATATCTATCTATCTATCTCAGTTTGTTCATATCTATCTATCTCAGTTTGTTCATATCTATCTATCTCAGTTTGTTCATATCTATCTATCTATCTCAGTTTGTTCATATCTATCTATCTATCTCGGTTGTTCACTTATCTATCTATCTATCTCAGTTTGTTCATATCTATCTATCTATCTATCTCAGTTTGTTCATATCTATCTATCTATCTATCTATCTCAGTTTGTTCATATCTATCTATCTATCTATCTATCTATCTCAGTTTGTTCATATCTATCTATCTATCTATCTATCTATCTATCTCAGTTTGTTCATATCTATCTATCTATCTATCACAGTTTGTTCATATCTATCTATCTATCTCAGTTTGTTCACTTATCTATCTATCTATCTCAGTTTTGTTCATATCTATCTATCTATCTCAGTTTGTTCATATCTATCTATCTATCTCGGTTGTTTCATATCTATCTATCTATCTCAGTTTGTTCATATCTATCTATCTATCTCCAGTTTGTTCATATCTATCTATCTATCTATCTCAGTTTGTTCATATCTATCTATCTATCTATCTCAGTTTGTTCATATCTATCTATCTATCTCAGTTTGTTCATATCTATCTATCTATCCAGTTTGTTCATATCTATCTATCTATCTCAGTTTGTTCATATCTATCTATCTATCTCCAGTTTGTTCACTTATCTATCTATCTATCTCAGTTTGTTCATATCTATCTATCTATCTATCTCAGTTTGTTCATATCTATCTATCTATCTATCTCAGTTTGTTCATATCTATCTATCTATCTATCTCAGTTTGTTCATATCTATCTATCTATCTCAGTTTGTTCATATCTATCTATCTATCTCAGTTTGTTCATATCTATCTATCTATCTCAGTTTGTTCATATCTATCTATCTATCTCAGTTTGTTTCATATCTATCTATCTATCTCAGTTTGTTCATATCTATCTATCTATCTCAGTTTGTTCATATCTATCTATCTATCTCAGTTTGTTCATATCTATCTATCTATCTCAGTTTGTTCATATCTATCTATCTATCTCAGTTTGTTCATATCTATCTATCTCAGTTTGTTCATATCTATCTATCTATCTCAGTTTGTTCATATCTATCTATCTATCTCAGTTTGTTCATATCTATCTATCTATCTCAGTTTGTTCATATCTATCTATCTCAGTTTGTTCATATCTATCTATCTATCTCAGTTTGTTCATATCTATCTATTTATCTCAGTTTGTTCATATCTATCTATCTATCTATCTCAGTTTGTTCATATCTATCTATCTATCTCAGTTTGTTCATATCTATCTATCTATCTCAGTTTGTTCATATCTATCTATCTATCTATCTATCTCGGTTGTTCATATCTATCTATCTATCTCAGTTTGTTCATATCTATCTATCTATCACAGTTTGTTCATATCTATCTATCTGATTTTGTTCATATCTATCTATCTCAGTTTGTTCATATCTATCTATCTATCTCAAGTTTGTTCATATCTATCTATCTATCTATCTCAGTTTGTTCATATCTATCTATCTATCTATCTCAGACATTCATATCTATCTATCTATCTATCTCAGTTTGTTCATATCTATCTATCTATCTCAGTTTGTTCATATCTATCTATCTCAGTTTGTTCATATCTATCTATCTCAGTTTGTTCTGTCTATCTATCTCAGTTTAGTTATTATCTATCTATCTATCAGTTTGTTCATATCTATCTATCTATCTATCTCAGTTTGTTCATATCTATCTATCTATCTCAGTTTGTTTCATATCTATCTATCTATCTCAGTTTGTTCATATCTATCTATCTATCTATCTCAGTTTGTTCATATCTATCTATCTATCTCAGTTTGTTCATATCTATCTATCTATCTGTTTGTTCATATCTATCTATCTATCTCAGTTTGTTCATATCTATCTATCTATCTCAGTTTGTTCATATCTATCTATCTATCTCAGTTTGTTCATATCTATCTATCTATCTATCTATCTCAGTTTGTTCATATCTATCTATCTCAGTTTGTTCATATCTATCTATCTATCTATCTATCTCAGTTTGTTCATATCTATCTATCTATCTATCTCAGTTTGTTCATATCTATCTATCTATCTATCTCAGTTTGTTCATATCTATCTATCTATCTACTCAGTTTGTTCATATCTATCTATCTATCTCAGTTTGTTCACTTATCTATCTATCTATCTCAGTTTGTTCATATCTATCTATCTATCTCAGTTTGTTCATATCTATCTATCTCAGTTTGTTTATATCTATCTATCTATCTCAGTTTGTTCATATCTATCTATCTCAGTTTATTTATATCTATCTATCTATCTCAGTTTGTTCATATCTATCTATCTATCTATCTCAGTTTGTTCATATCTATCTATCTATCTCAGTTTGTTCATATCTATCTATCTATCTCCAGTTTGTTCATATCTATCTATCTATCACAGTTTGTTCATATCTATCTATCTATCATTCATTCATATCTATCTATCTATCTCAGTTTGTTCATATCTATCTATCTATCTATCTATCTCAGTTTGTTCATATCTATCTATCTATCTATCTCAGTTTGTTCATATCTATCTATCTATCTATCTATCTCAGTTTGTTCATATCTATCTATCTATCTATCTATCTATCTCTATCCATCCATGTCTGTCTGTCTATCTATCTATCTCAGTTTGTTCATATCTATCTATCTATCTATCTATCTCAGTTTGTTCATATCTATCTATCTATCTATAGATCTCAGTTTGTTCATATCTATCTATCTATCTATCTCAGTTTGTTCATATCTATCTATCTATCTATCTATCTATCTATCTATCTCAGTTTGTTCATTATCTATCTATCTATCTATCTATCTATCTATCTCAGTTTGTTCACTTATCTATCTATCTATCTCAGTTGTTTCATATCTATCTATCTATCTATCTCAGTTTGTTCATATCTATCTATCTCAGTTTGTTCATATCTATCTATCTATCTCAGTTTGTTCATATCTATCTATCTCAGTTTGTTCATATCTATCTATCTATCTCCAATTTATTCTATCTATCTATCTCAGTTTGTTCATATCTATCTCAGTTTGTTCATATCTATCTATCTCAGTTTGTTCATATCTATCTATCTATCTATCTATCTATCTCAGTTTGTTCATATCTATCTATCTATCTATCTCGGTTGTTCATCTATCTATGTATCTATCTATCTATCTCAGTTTGTTCATATCTAACTATCTATCTATCTCAGTTTGTTCATATCTATCTATCTATCTATCTCCGTTTGTTCATTATCTATCTATCTATCTATCCATCTATCTCA
>JBBBDQ010016254.1:0-11554 GCA_037127315.1 Ascarosepion bandense | reverse complement strand
CTCGGTTTGTTCATATCTATCTATCTATCTATCTCAGTTTGTTCATATCTATCTATCTATCTATCTCAGTTTGTTCATATGTATCTATCTATCTATCTCAGTTTGTTCATATGTATCTATCTATCTATCAATTCATTCATATGTATCTATCTATCTATCTGTTTGTTCATGTATCTATCTATCTATCTCAGTTTGTTCATATGTATCTATCTATCTATCTCAGTTTGTTCATGTATCTATCTATCTGTCTCGGTTTGTTCATATGTATCTATCTATCTATCTCAGTTTGTTCATATGTATCTATCTATCTATCTCAGTTTGTTCATATCTATCTATCTATCTATCTCAGTTTGTTCATATCTATCTATCTATCTATCTCAGTTTCTTCATATCTATCTATCTATCCTCTCAGTTTGTTCATATCTATCTATCTATCTATCTCCAGTTTGTTCATATCTATCTATCTATCTATCTCAGTTTGTTCATATCTATCTATCTATCTATCTCGTTTGTTCTCTATCTATCTATCTATCTCAGTTTGTTCATATCTATCTATCTATCTATCTCAGTTTGTTCATATCTATCTATCTATCTATCTAGTTTGTTCATATCTATCTATCTATCTATCTCTGATTCATTCTATCTATCTATCTATCTATCTCAGTTTGTTCATATCTATCTATCTATCTATCTCAGTTTGTTCATATCTATCTATCTATCTATCTCAGTTTGTTCATATCTATCTATCTATCTATCTCAGTTTGTTCATATCTATCTATCTATCTATCTCAGTTTGTTCATATCTATCTATCTATCTCAGTTTGTTCATATCTATCTATCTATCTCAGTTTGTTCATATCTATCTATCTATCTCAGTTTGTTCATATCTATCTATCTATCTCAGTTTGTTCATATCTATCTATCTATCTCAGTTTGTTCATATCTATCTATCTATCTCAGTTTGTTCATATCTATCTATCTATCTCAGTTTGTTCATATCTATCTATCTATCTCAGTTTGTTCATATCTATCTATCTACCTATCTCAGTTTGTTCATATCTATCTATCTATCTCAGTTTGTTCATATCTATCTATCTATCTCAGTTTGTTCATATCTATCTATCTATCTATCTATCTATCTCAGTTTGTTCATATCTATCTATCTATCTATCTATCTCAGTTTGTTCTATCTATCTATCTATCTATCTATCTCAGTTTGTTCATATTTATCTATCTATCTATCTATCTCAGTTTGTTCATATCTATCTATCTATCTATCTCAGTTTGTTCATATCTATCTATCTATCTATCTCAGTTTGTTCATATCTATCTATCTATCTATCTCAGTTACATTCATATCTATCTATCTATCTATCTATCTCCAGGTTGTTCAAATCTATCTATCTATCTATCTCAGTTTGTTCATATCTATCTATCTATCTATCTCAGTTTGTTCATATCTATCTATCTATCTATCTCAGTTTGTTCATATCTATCTATCTATCTATCTCAGTTTGTTCATATCTATCTATCTATCTATCTCAGTTTGTTCATATCTATCTATCTATCTATCTATCTCAGTTTATTCATATCTATCTATCTATCTATCTATCTCAGTTTGTTCCTTATCTATCTATCTATCTATCTATCTATCTATCTCAGTTTGTTCATATCTATCTATCTATCTATCTATCTATCTCAGTTTGTTCATATCTATCTATCTATCTATCTATCTATCTCAGTTTGTTCATATCTATCTATCTATCTATCTATCTATCTCAGTTCATTCATATCTATCTATCTATCTATCTATCTATCTATCTCAGTTTGTTCATATCTATCTATCTATCTATCTATCTATCTATCTCAGTTCATTCATATCTATCTATCTATCTATCTATCTCAGTTTATTCATATCTACCTATCTATCTATCTATCTCAGTTTGTTCATATCTATCTATCTATCTATCTATCTCAGTTTGTTCTTATCTATCTATCTATCTCAGTTTGTTCATATCTATCTATCTATCTCAGTTTGTTCATATCTATCTATCTATCTCAGTTTGTTCATATCTATCTATCTCAGTTTGTTCATATCTATCTATCTATCTCAGTTTGTTCATATCTATCTATCTATCTATCTCAGTTTGTTCATATCTATCTATCTATCTCAGTTTGTTCATATCTATCTATCTATCTATCTCAGTTTGTTCATATCTATCTATCTATCTATCTCAATTTGTTCATATCTATCTATCTATCTATCACAGTTTGTTCATATCTATCTATCTATCTATCACAGTTTGTTCTATCTATCTATCTATCTATCTCAGTTTGTTCATATCTATCTATCTATCTATCTCAGTTTGTTCATATCTATCTATCTATCTCAGTTTGTTCATATCTATCTATCTATCTCAGTTTGTTCATATCTATCTATCTATCTATATCTCAATTTGTTCATATCTATCTATCTATCTATCTCAGTTTGTTCATATCTATCTATCTATCTATCTCAGTTTGTTCATATCTATCTATCTATCTCAGTTTGTTCATATCTATCTATCTATCTATCTCAGTTTGTTCATATCTATCTATCTATCTATCTACTCGGTTTGTTCATATCTATCTATCTATCTATAGATCTCAGTTTGTTCATATCTGTATATCTATCTATAGATCTCAGTTTGTTCATATCTATCTATCTATCTAGATCTACGTTTATTCATATCTATCTATCTATCTATAGATCTCAGTTTGTTCATATCTATCTATCTATCTATAGATCTCAGTTTGTTCATATCTATCTATCTATCTATAGATCTCAGTTTGTTCATATCTATCTATCTATCTATAGATCTCAGTTTTATTCATATCTATCTATCTATCTATAGATCTCAGTTTGTTCATATCTATCTATCTATCTATAGATCTCAGTTTGTTCATATCTATCTATCTCAGTTTGTTCATATCTATCTATCTATCTATCTATCTATCTATCTCAGTTTGTTCATATCTATCTATCTATCTATCTATCTATCTATCTATCTCAGTTTGTTCATATCTATCTATCTATCTATCTATCTATCTATCTATCTCAGTTTGTTCATATCTATCTATCTATCTCAGTTTGTTCATATCTATCTATCTCAGTTTGTTCACTTATCTATCTATCTCAGTTTGTTCATATCTATCTATCTATCTCAGTTTGTTCATATCTATCTATCTATCTATCTCAGTTTGTTCATATCTATCTATCTATCTATCTATCTCAGTTTGTTCATATCTATCTATCTATCTATCTCAGTTTGTTCATATCTATCTATCTATCTATCTCAGTTTGTTCATATCTATCTATCTATCTATCTATCTATCTATCTCAGTTTGTTCATATCTATCTATCTATCTCAGTTTGTTCATATCTATCTATCTATCTCAGTTTGTTCATATCTATCTATCTCAGTTTGTTCATATCTATCTATCTATCTATCTATCTCAGTTTGTTCATATCTATCTATCTATCTCAGTTTGTTCATATCTATCTATCTATCTATCTCAGTTTGTTCCTATCTATCTATCTATCTATCTCAGTTTGTTCATATCTATCTATCTATCTATCTATCTCAGTTTGTTCATATCTATCTATCTATCTATCTATCTCAGTTTGTTCATATCTATCTATCTCGATTTGTTCCTTATCTATCTATCTATCTATCTCAGTTTGTTCATATCTATCTATCTATCTATCTCAGTTTGTCCATATCTATCTATCTCAGTTTGTTCATATCTATCTATCTCAGTTTGTTCATATCTATCTATCTCAGTTTGTTCATATCTATCTATCTCAGTTTGTTCATATCTATCTATATCTCAGTTTGTTCATATCTATCTATCTCAGTTTGTTCATATCTATCTATCTATCTATCTATCTCAGTTTGTTCATATCTATCTATCTATCTATCTATCTATCTCAGTTTGTTCATATCTATCTATCTATCTATCTATCTATCTATCTCAGTTTGTTCATATCTATCTATCTATCTATCTCAGTTTGTTCATATCTATCTATCTATCTATCTATCTCAGTTTATTCATATCTACCTATCTATCTATCTATCTCAGTTTGTTCATATCTATCTATCTATCTATCTATCTCAGTTTGTTCATATCTATCTATCTATCTCAGTTTGTTCATATCTATCTATCTATCTCAGTTTGTTCATATCTATCTATCTCAGTTTGTTCATATCTATCTATCTATCTCAGTTTGTTCATATCTATCTATCTATCTATCTCAGTTTGTTCATATCTATCTATCTATCTCAGTTTGTTCATATCTATCTATCTATCTCAGTTTGTTCATATCTATCTATCTATCTATCTCAGTTTGTTCATATCTATCTATCTATCTATCACAGTTTGTTCATATCTATCTATCTATCTATCACAGTTTGTTCATATCTATCTATCTATCTATCACAGTTTGTTCATATCTATCTATCTATCTCAGTTTGTTCATATCTATCTATCTATCTATCTCAGTTTGTTCATATCTATCTATCTATCTCAGTTTGTTCATATCTATCTATCTCAGTTTGTTCATATCTATCTATCTATCTATCTCAGTTTGTTCATATCTATCTATCTATCTCAGTTTGTTCATATCTATCTATCTATCTATCTCAGTTTGTTCATATCTATCTATCTATCTATCTCAGTTTGTTCATATCTATCTATCTATCTATCTCAATTTGTTCATATCTATCTATCTCAGTTTGTTCATATCTATCTATCTCAGTTTGTTCATATCTATCTATCTATCTATCTCAGTTTGTTCATATCTATCTATCTATCTCAGTTTGTTCATATCTATCTATCTATCTATCTATCTATCTCAGTTTGTTCATATCTATCTATCTATCTATCTATCTATCGATTTGTTCATATCTATCTATCTATCTATCTCAGTTTGTTCATATCTATCTATCTATCTATCTCAGTTTGTTCATATTTATCTATCTATCTATCTATCTATCTCAGTTTGTTCATATCTATCTATCTATCTATCTCAGTTTGTTCATATCTATCTATCTATCTCAGTTTGTTCACATCTATCTATCTATCTCAGTTTGTTCATATCTATCTATCTATCTCAGTTTGTTCATATCTATCTATCTATCTCAGTTTGTTCATATCTATCTATCTATCTCAGTTTGTTCATATCTATCTATCTATCTATATATCTCAGTTTGTTCATATCTATCTATCTATCTATCTATATATCTCAGTTTGTTCATATCTATCTATCTATATATCTCAGTTTGTTCATATCTATCTATCTATATATCTCCGTTTACATTCATATCTATCTATCTATATATCTCAGTTTGTTCATATCTATCTATCTATATATCTCAGTTTTGTTCATATCTATCTATCTATCTCAGTTTGTTCATATCTATCTATCTCAGTTTGTTCATATCTATCTATCTATCTATCTCAGTTTGTTCATATGTATCTATCTATCTATCTCAGTTTGTTCATATCTATCTATCTATCTATCTCAGTTTGTTCATATCTATCTATCTATCTATCTATCTCAGTTTGTTCATATCTATCTATCTATCTATCTATCTATCTCAGTTTGTTCATATCTATCTATCTATCTATCTCAGTTTGTTCATATCTATCTATCTATCTATCTCAGTTTGTTCACTATCTATCTATCTATCTATCTCAGTTTGTTCTATCTATCTATCTATCTCAGTTTGTTCATATCTATCTATCTATCTATCTCAGTTTGTTCATATCTATCTATCTATCTATCTATCTCAGTTTGTTCCTGTCTATCTATCTATCTATAGATCTCAGTTTGTTCATATCTATCTATCTATCTATAGATCTCAGTTTGTTCCTATCTATCTATCTATAGATCTCAGTTTGTTCATATCTATCTATCTATCTATATAGATCTCAGTTTGTTCATATCTATCTATCTATATAGATCTCAGTTTGTTCATATCTATCTATCTATGAATCAGTTTGTTCATATCTATCTATCTATCCATGAATCTCAGTTTGTTCATATCTATCTATCTATCTATAGATCTCAGTTTGTTCATATCTATCTATCTCAGTTTGTTCATATCTATCTATCTATCTATCTATCTATCTCAGTTTGTTCATATCTATCTATCTATCTATCTATCTATCTATCTATCTCAGTTTGTTCATATCTATCTATCTATCTATCTATCTATCTATCTCAGTTTGTTCATATCTATCTATCTATCTCAGTTTATTCGCATATCTATCTATCTCAGTTTGTTCATATCTATCTATCTCAGTTTGTTCATATCTATCTATCTATCTCAGTTTGTTCATATCTATCTATCTATCTATCTCAGTTTGTTCATATCTATCTATCTATCTATCTCAGTTTGTTCATATCTATCTATCTATCTATCTATCTCAGTTTGTTCATATCTATCTATCTATCTATCTATCTCAGTTTGTTCATATCTATCTATCTATCTATCTATCTATCTCATTCATTCATATCTATCTATCTATCTATCTATCTATCTATCTATCTATCTCAGTTTGTTCATATCTATCTATCTATCTCAGTTTGTTCATATCTATCTATCTATCTCAGTTTGTTCATATCTATCTATCTCAGTTTGTTCATATCTATCTATCTATCTATCTCAGTTTGTTCATATCTATCTATCTATCTCAGTTTGTTCATATCTATCTATCTATCTATCTCAGTTTGTTCCTATCTATCTATCTATCTATCTCAGTTTGTTCATATCTATCTATCTATCTATCTATCTCAGTTTGTTCATATCTATCTATCTATCTATCTATCTCAGTTTGTTCATATCTATCTATCTCAGTTTGTTCATATCTATCTATCTATCTATCTCAGTTTGTTCTATCTATCTATCTATCTATCTCAGTTTGTTCATATCTATCTATCTCAGTTTGTTCATATCTATCTATCTCAGTTTGTTCATATCTATCTATCTCAGTTTGTTCATATCTATCTATCTCGGTTTATTCATATCTATCTATCTCAGTTTGTTCATATCTATCTATCTCAGTTCATATCTATCTATCTCAGTTTGTTCATATCTATCTATCTCAGTTTGTTCATATCTATCTATCTCAGTTTGTTCATATCTATCTATCTATCTCAGTTTGTTCATATCTATCTATCTATCTCAGTTTGTTCATATCTATCTATCTATCTATCTCAGTTTGTTCATATCTATCTATCTATCTCAGTTTGTTCATATCTATCTATCTATCTATCTCAGTTTGTTCATATCTATCTATCTATCTATCTCAGTTTGTTCATATCTATCTATCTATCTCTCTGATTTGTTCATATCTATCTATCTATCTATCTCAGTTTGTTCATATCTATCTATCTATCTATCTCAGTTTGTTCATATCTATCTATCTATCTCAGTTTGTTCATATCTATCTATCTATCTCAGTTTGTTCATATCTATCTATCTATCTCAGTTTGTTCATATCTATCTATCTATCTATCTCAGTTTGTTCATATCTATCTATCTATCTCAGTTTGTTCATATCTATCTATCTATCTATCTCAGTTTATTCATATCTATCTATCTCAGTTTGTTCATATCTATCTATCTATCTATCTCAGTTTGTTCATATCTATCTATCTATCTCAGTTTGTTCATATCTATCTATCTATCTATCTCAGTTTGTTCATATCTATCTATCTATCTATCTATCTCAGTTTGTTCATATCTATCTATCTATCTATCTATCTCAGTTTGTTCATATCTATCTATCTATCTATCTCAGTTTATTCATATCTATCTATCTATCTATCTCAGTTTGTTCATATCTATCTATCTATCTATCTCAGTTTGTTCATATCTATCTATCTATCTATCTCGAGTTGTTCATATCTATCTATCTATCTATCTATCTCAGTTTGTTCATATCTATCTATCTATCTATCTATCTATCTCAGTTTATTCATATCTATCTATCTATCTCAGTTTGTTCATATCTATCTATCTATCTATCTCAGTTTGTTCATATCTATCTATCTATCTATCTTGATTTGTTCATATCTATCTATCTATCTATCTCAGTTTGTTTCTATCTATCTATCTATCTCAGTTTGTTCATATCTATCTATCTATCTATCTATCTATCTATCTATCTATCTCAGTTTGTTCATATCTATCTATCTATCTCAGTTTGTTCATATCTATCTATCTATCTATCTATCTATCTATCTATCTCAGTTTGTTCATATCTATCTATCTATCTCAGTTTGTTCATATCTATCTATCTATCTATCTATCTCAGTTTGTTCATATCTATCTATCTATCTATCTATCTCAGTTTGTTCATAACTCTATCTATCTATCTATCTATCTCAGTTTGTTGATTATATATCTATATATCTATCTCAGTTTGTTCATATCTATCTATCTATCTCAGTTTGTTCATATCTATCTATCTCAGTTTGTTCATGTCTATCTATCTTGACCTCTCCAGTTTGTTCATATCTATCTATCTATCTCAGTTTGTTCATATCTATCTATCTATCTATCTCTCAGTTTGTTCATATCTATCTATCTATCTATCTCAGTTTGTTCACTTATCTATCTATCTATCTATCTCAGTTTGTTCATATCTATCTATCTATCTATCTCAGTTTGTTCATATCTATCTATCTATCTCAGTTTGTTCATATCTATCTATCTCAGTTTGTTCATATCTATCTATCTATCTCAGTTTGTTCATATCTATCTATCTATCTCAGTTTGTTCATATCTATCTATCTATCTCAGTTTGTTCATATCTATCTATCTATCTATCTCAGTTTGTTCATATCTATCTATCTATCTCAGTTTGTTCATATCTATCTATCTATCTATCTATCTCAGTTTGTTCATATCTATCTATCTATCTATCTCAGTTTGTTCTTTCTATCTATCTATCTATCTATCTCAGTTTGTTCATCTATCTATCTATCTATCTATCTCAGTTTGTTCATATCTATCTATCTATCTATCTATCTCAGTTTGTTCATATCTATCTATCTATCTATCTATCTCCAGTTTGTTCATATCTATCTATCTATCTATCTATCCCGTTTGTTTATCTATCTATCTATCTCAGTTTGTTCATATCTATCTATCTATCTATCTATCTCAGTTTGTGTATATCTATCTATCTATCTCAGTTTGTTCATATCTATCTATCTATCTATCTATCTCAGTTTGTTCATATCTATCTATCTATCTATCTCAGTTTGTTCATATCTATCTATCTATCTATCTCAGTTTGTTCATATCTATCTATCTATACTCAGTTTGTTCATATCTATCTATCTATCTATCTCAGTTATATCTATCTATCTATCTATCTATCTCAGTTTGTTCATATCTATCTATCTATCTATCTCAGTTTGTTCATATCTATCTATCTATCCATCTCAGTTTGTTCATATCTATCTATCTATCTATCTATCTCGGTTTGTTCATATCTATCTATCTATCTCAGTTTGTTCATATCTATCTATCTATCTCAGTTTGTTCATATCTATCTATCTATCTCCGTTTGTTCCTTATCTATCTATCTATCTTAGTTTGTTCATATCTATCTATCTATCTCAGTTTGTTCATATCTATCTATCTATCTCAGTTCCTTATCTATCTATCTATCTCAGTTTGTTTCATATCTATCTATCTATCTGTCTCAGTTTGTTCATATCTATCTATCTCAGTTTGTTCATATCTATCTATCTATCTCAGTTTGTTCATATCTATCTATCTCAGTTTGTTCATATCTATCTATCTATCTCAGTTTGTTCATATCTATCTATCTATCTCAGTTTGTTCATATCTATCTATCTATCTCAGTTTGTTCATATCTATCTATCTATCTCAGTTTGTTCATATCTATCTATCTATCTATCTCAGTTTGTTCATATCTATCTATCTATCTCAGTTTGTTCATATCTATCTATCTATCTATCTCAGTTTGTTCATATCTATCTATCTATCTCAGTTTGTTCATATCTATCTATCTATCTCAGTTTGTTCACTTATCTATCTATCTATCTCAGTTTGTTCATATCTATCTATCTATCTATCTCAGTTTGTTCATATCTATCTATCTATCTCAGTTTGTTCATATCTATCTATCTATCTCAGTTTGTTCATATCTATCTATCTCAGTTTGTTCATATCTATCTATCTCAGTTGACTGTATCTATCTATCTCCAGTTTGTTCATATCTATCTATCTACAGTTGTTCCTCTGTCTCTATCTCCAGATTGTTCATATCTATCTATCTCAGTTTGTTCATATCTATCTATCTCAGTTTGTTCTATCTATCTATCTCAGTTTGTTCATATCTATCTATCTATCTCAGTTTGTTCATATCTATCTATCTACCTCAGTTTGTTCATATCTATCTATCTATCTCAGTTTGTTCATATCTATCTATCTATCTCAGTTTGTTCATATCTATCTATCTATCTCAGTTTGTTCATATCTATCTATCTATCTCAGTTTGTTCATATCTATCTATCTATCTCAGTTTGTTCCTTATCTATCTATCTATCTATCTATCTATCTCAGTTTGTTCACATATCTATCTATCTATCTATCTATCTCAGTTTGTTCATATCTATCTATCTATCTATCTTTCAGTTTGTTCACTTATCTATCTATCTATCTATCTCAGTTTGTTCATATCTATCTATCTATCTATCTCAGTTTGTTCATATCTATCTATCTATCTATCTCAGTTTGTTCATATCTATCTATCTATCTATCTATCTCAGTTTGTTCATATCTATCTATCTATCTATCTATCTCAGTTTGTTCATATCTATCTATCTATCTATCTCAGTTTGTTCATATCTATCTATCTATCTATCTATCTCAGTTTGTTCATATCTACCTATCTATCTATCTATCTCAGTTTGTTCATATCTACCTATCTATCTATCTATCTCAGTTTGTTCATATCTATCTATCTATCTATCTCAGTTTGTTCATATCTATCTATCTATCTCAGTTTGTTCATATCTATCTATCTATCAGTTTGTTCATATGTATCTATCTATCTCAGTTTGTTCATATCTATCTATCTCCAGTTTGTTCATATCTATCTCAGTTTGTTCATATCTATCTATCTATCTATCTCAGTTTGTTCATATGTATCTATCTATCTATCTCAGTTTGTTCATATCTATCTATCTATCTATCTCAGTTTGTTCATATCTATCTATCTATCTATCTCAGTTTGTTCATATCTATCTATCTATCTATCTCAGTTTGTTCATATCTATCTATCTATCTCAGTTTGTTCATATCTATCTATCTCAGTTTGTTCATATCTATCTATCTATCTATCTCAGTTTGTTCTATCTATCTATCTATCTATCTCAGTTTGTTCATATCTATCTATCTATCTATCTCGTTTGTTCATATCTATCTATCTCAGTTTGTTCTTTCTATCTATCTATCTATCTATCTCA
>JBBBDQ010016246.1:0-12873 GCA_037127315.1 Ascarosepion bandense | reverse complement strand
AGGGTTTTAACAGGGAATGAAGATGTTACACCAAAATATGAAGGCGCGTTAGAAATCTCCAAAAATTAAGTAGTGTAAAGAATCGGGAGAATATCATTAGAAAACAAAGGAAAAATTTCTAGACTGTTATGTAATATCGGTCGCTATAAATAGCAGCGTACACTTGAATATCTGATCACAGATGAAAATTCAGGAAAAGAAATCTGGTTCTACGAAATCACATCATGTGGCGAGGAGCAGCATCAAAACAAACAACGTAGAGTATCAATTTACATGACCGTTCCAGAGATGGTATCTCTGGTACTAATAATAAACACACTATGTGCATTGTGGTGCATTCGATATGGCTGTGAAACATGAAATCAGGAGCGGTTCGAATTCCAGCTGAATCATTGCATTCACTTACGCGCAAATACCCTTCGGAAAGGTATTAATCCGTCTATTCATTTCAGTTGTGAGTTAAATAACGGGACAGATTGGGTTCTAGCCTTGGTCGGCAACCAGTCTACCGTAGAAAGCAATGGTAACCTACTGCCGGGTAATATTCTTGATCATTCATGTCAATTTCGAGACATGATCGTCCAAGAGTGTATCACGTATGGCATAACTGACTGACATATGTTAGCTGCTACAACCTTTTCCCCAGACTTGTTGTCTTCTTTATGATCAGAGTCAAGTCAACAACATTTTAATGAAAACATAACATTATGATTAATATTAGACAGATTTTAGTCGATAACACAATAATTCTCACTCATACGCACAATCATTATAACCTTCAGATAGTCTTAGATCATATACATTAAATCAATTAATAAAATCTTGTTCACTCTTGTCAGAGCACATTACATTTTCATTTAGACATATAGTTTCTGTTAAAAGTTTCTTTATGTTAACGATATATAACCTCTCTGAAGTTGGCTTACCACCAGTATAATGAAATAAGTATTCAAATGTTGGACAACTTTTGTCTGTATTTTCATAAAATTAAAGACAAATACGTATATGGAACAATACATGATTAACATAATGAACATTCATTTTCTGTTATATTTATTAGTACATTTTTTTTTTCATTATCTCACCCCAACAATGCATTCCACCCTGTGCACCGGGGCTATAGAGGAAGGTAGAAAAGTGGATAGACATGGGGATGTCAGGAGCAAGGTGACAGATGAGTAAGGATAGCGAGGATGAGGTCGGGCAGATGGGAAGAGTGCTTGATAGGGCAGAGCAGGTTAGTGTGTTGGAGGGTGTGTATTGACCTTACATTTAAACTCCTGGAGATTGTAGCCGTCGGGAAGCAATCGTTTGGAGAGAGAATTCTGATAAAGTGAGAAAAAGAGCATTTGGGCCAAGTTTTGACTTCTTTATCGTTCACTGCAAAGGGTGGGATCTGGTTGCTAGCTCAACTATAGAGCAAATTCGTATTTAGGGGGCACCAGTGAAGTCTAAGTTCATCGGGCAGAAGCCGTAGAGAAGCATAGAAGAGACACAGGGGAGCCACGTCTCTGTGGTGGGAGAGACTGCCAGCGGTCTGCCAAGTCATTATCTATATCATTACAGACCTCTCCAATTATCAAAGCCCGAGGAGAACAGCAGGGGCACCCGACGTAGACTCAACAGCAGTATTCAGCTGCTGACGGATGGTGGCTGTAAATGTACAGGATGAATTTGGTGAACTTTGAGCTTCACATGAGAAACAACAACAGCAGTTTGTGGCAGACCCATTAAGTCATTCAGCAGGGTCCGCTGATGTGAGACCAAGGAGGCGTAGTGTTTTACTCTCTGGGAGGCAAGCCTGAGTCCATGCTGGCATGGGGTGAGATTGTCACGTTGAATGAACTAAACAGTAACTTCGTTTTTAGAAGCATTAAGAATGCCAACCCATTTCTTACCCCAGTCCAACCTTAGTTGATGCTCATCCATGCGAGTTTGGCTTTGACACCTACACCAGATTTTGTTGGGCAAAGGTATGTGGTGTCATCGGCGTACAGCCTATTTGAGTTCTTGTAGATCAGGGAGATCACTAATATACAACCTCGAATGAATGAGATTAGATGGAGCCTTGAGGACACCTGCGTTTGTATGGTAGTTCTGAGAGGCATGTCCGTTTAATACCACTGGGCAGTTGAGAAGATGACTGGATTAGTTCAAACAAATGTCCAGTTATTATAACTACATTTGTAGAAAACATGCTGCTGTTCCATCATTTTAGTGTATCCAATGCAACGGACTAAACATCATTCATCGGTCTTACAGCAACCCTTTCGTGGTGGTCCGTTGGCATATCAACCGTGAGGCCTGGTGGAAGCCGAGGCACGGCCCAGCACATTTCCGAGAAAGGAGGCTTCTTGCCCGCTGATGCTGAACCACCTCGAAACGGTGGTAATGGCTGAACACTTTGCCAAAGATCAGGAAAAGCTGATAAAGAGCGGTAATTTGCAGGGTCAGAGGGTTCTCAGTCATTTTTAAATATGCAGAACTGTGAGGGAAGATTTCCAACAGGCCGAGGAAACGGGAAGCAGAATGGCGACAGAGATGCCAGGGCTTAGAAAGGATGAAGGGCACGTTCTTTAAGGCTGGGGCCGGGACTTCATCACCCGCCTCCTTTGTGGTCAGGCACGAGTATCTTGAGAGACAAACGAAGGTGTGATAACAGTTTGTCATCGGTTGTGCCTCAGAACTACAGGCAGAGAAACTAGGGTAAACTTCCGTGTCTTTGAGGAGGCGATTTGCGTGTGCTGTGCGTTGCTTCATTCTGGCAGCAAACAACATCTTAGCTAGGTAAGTATCCTTTTACATGACCACAGGCTGATGAAAAGGCACTGTTTTTGTTCCAACATGATTATGACAGAGTCAGGCCAGTTGATGGAGCAATGGCAGCCAGACAACAGGCTGAGGCTGTGGAGAATGAAGCAATTGCTTTTCCCCAGGGCTACCTAGCAGGGACCAAGAAGACGTCAGTCGCAACCTTAACCAGGGCCTCGGATGGTATGCTGATGGAAAGACTAAAGACATTCTTGAGGGTCTCTGGAGAAGTCAGGAGACAGATCGGTCTGCTGCGGTGGCAGTAGAGATGTTCTAACACTCATAAACATCGTTTTCATGGATCGAGCGGGAGTGAGTGGCTATTGACTGATTGCTAAGGTAGATCCAGAGTTTTGATGAAGGTCTCTCCAGGAAGTTTGTCCTGTGGCGAAAGTGATTTGAGAAAAAGTCTGGGGGTTCAAGGAGGCAGGGGGGGGGGGGGGGGGGGGGGGGGGGGGGGGCTGTCAGAGCATGGGGGCTCCACTAATTGCAGCCAAGGTTGGTGGTTATAAGGTCATGGTGTGGGGCCCCAGCAGCGTCAGTGACAGCGATTAACCTTCTCAGCCCTTAGTGTGGTGGGCATTCCAGTCACCAAACACGAATACATAGGCAGAGATGGAGTAGAAATGCTTTTATCAATGTTATTAAATAAGTGTAAATGTGCCAGGCAGTCAGGGAGGAAGAGGCGGTGAAAAGAGATAACTAATCAGCAGGCTGGCTGAAGGCAGGAAGGCTTGCAGCAAAGAAAAATAGTCAGGGTTAAAGGGGTAACACACCCTAGCTAAGGAAAATTGTTCCTTCATTGCATGAACATAAAGCCTTGTTGTCACATCGCGAACATTTGAGTCCATCCTGAAGAAGTATTACGTGAGAACACCAGGGGCTCGAGATGTGTGAGGATAAAAAGGGGTTAAGGTCAGTTTCCAGACAGAGCCATCCCTTGTGTCAGGTGATTATTATGGGGAGAAAGAGCTCTCGCTGGAAGTTCATTTGTGAGATGCACCGCAGCATGTTGTATTTAGTGAAAAGCAGACAGTTTGGGCAATTTCAATAGCTTATTTAATTTATTGTTCTGTTGTTTTCATAACAAACTAATTGAGAGTGATGTGAATGAATCAGTCAGTCGTCATTTTGCAACTTGTGAAGGATGAAGCAACGCCTTCTTCCTTCCTCGAGGTTTTTGAACAATTCATGGGGCCTTTCGTCCATGTGATCTTAACACTACAAGGGCAGTGATAAACGCTGTTGGTCAGAACGGCCTCCTCAAGGGCACTTTCACACGGGGATTCTGGACTCCTAACTACAGTCAGGCAACAATGAGCTGTCAGCCATTGCCCTCAAGGTATTAAGACACACCACTGCAGCAAACATGAAACAGCTTCCAGCTGAACACAACATAAAGACAGAAAAGAGATAAACAGACATACTGTTCAAAAACAAGGTGATGCCTCTAAACTCAGGCCAAGAGGAGTTTGAGGTGAAGGACAGGGCGACAATGAGGCTTCATCTCTACATTTCAATTAAAAAAAAAAAAAAAAAAACAAAAAAAAAGTGTTGAGGTTTTAGAGGTTTTAACAATGAAATCATATTCTTTAACAAGACAACAAGGTTGTTTACCAAAATTCCAAAAACGACGAAAAAAAAAAAAATCAAGGACGACCAAAAATGAAAAAAAAAATAAATAAATAAATAAATAATTTCCAGAAATTTCACAAAAACAGACTGAAAAATATGAACTGAATCAGGTTGACTTTTAGCTAACACTGTGGGGTTGATTTAATTCAATTTCTGAAGACAAAAATAAGAATTAAACCGTTTTTCAGAATAAATCAAGACACATATGTATTGCATTGATTCCAACTTTTAAACCGTTAAATTCAATCTCTCGAAGACAGAAATTTAAATCTTCTGCAAGACAAAACTAATGGAAATAATTGAACCGTGATGCTATTTATAATTGATAAAAATATGACAGATAGCAAAATTATTTACACACAAATTTAAGTGGCTTGAAAAAAAATCAAAGACGACCAAGAAGGACAAAAAAAAATAAATAAATAAATAAATAAATAAATATTCCAAGAAATTTAAAACAAGACTAGAAAAATGGGTTGAATCTTGATTTGACTTACCACAAACAGCTGTTTGTAAATATATATATATAGTGGGGGTGTTTTCAAATATGTTCACACATACTTATATATAAATTTTAATTAGTGATAAATAGTGTGTGTTTCTGTAAATTCTAGATAACTTCTATGATTTTGTAAGTAGCAGGAAATATTCATTGTACTATATAATTGTCAGTCAAACACAAAAAGTTTTCATAGTTCAAAATAGAGGTGTTATTTAGCAATTTTGAAGCATTTTATTATTTTATATTATTATTTTTTTCTCATACTGGTTTATTAATTGTATTTCATATTACCAGCATTTTCATCTTAATTTAATTTTCACTAGCAATACAATATACTGATCTATTATGAAAGACATAAATTAGTTAGTATGAGTGTTGTTAGAATTTTCATTTCATTAGTTTTCTCTCACATATTATTCTTGTTATGTCAGTTTTCAGCTATAATTCGATTTCTGCTATGGTTTTGCTTTCTAACCAAGTCAGCAAGGAAGACATTATGTAAAACAATTTTATCATTGGTATTGTATTTCTATATTTAATATCGCCTAACATCTCTGGTGTTACAGAGACAAATATGCTCTCTTGGTTGTGTATTGAACAGTCAACCTCCTAACAGAAGGCTGCCTTTTGCCTCTCAGAAAGCTGTGAGTTTCGAGGTTCTTTCAACTCTGTTTGTTCCATTCTTTATCATTTTCAAAGTGCCCCCACTCTCACTGTTCAAATACTTGTTTTCAATTTTCATATTTTTTGCTTTTCATTTCCTTGTTTCTATATTAGACTTATTACATTTCATTCCAGACATATAGTTCTGATAACATTGACTTTTATGTTAACGACATGTAACCTCTAAATTGGATTATAAACAACTAATGATAAATATGTTCAAAATATTGAAACTTTTGTCTGTGTTTTGCCCACTAATTTAAAAACAAATACTGTGTATATAACGGCACATGATTAAACATACTAGATATTCATTTTCTGTTATGATATATATATATATATATATACATATATATATATATATATATATACTATGGTATATATATATATGTATAGTGGGTGAGTGCGCACACAAATACATATGCACACATATTTTTATATATAAGATTTAATTTAAACGTCAGTTTGTAAATTCTCAGAGTAACTCTCAGATTTTTTCAAGTGGCAGGGAAATATTTATGTACTATATAATTCTCAATCAAAGCCAAACGTTTCATAGTTGAAAATAGACGGAGTCTTTTAGCAATTTGAAGGGCATGTTAACTGATGTATATGGTTGTTTTTCTCATCTTGGTTTATTAATTGTATTTCATATTACTTCTTTTTCATCATAATTTAATTTCGTTATACAACCGACTAAGTCTGCAGAAAGACATAAGTCAGAAGTTAGTGGAGTGTTGTTATGGTTACATTTCATTATTTTTTTATCTCACTTCCGATTGTCGCTTCCGGATTCACCAGGTCTACTGCTGATATGCTAACGACCATCACCGAGTCTATATACCAGTCTCTCGACAAGAATGGTGAAGCCCGAACTGTCGCCCTTGATATCTCTAAAGCATTCGACAGAGGAGCAGTATGCCGGCCTTCTACGTAAACTTCGAAGCTACGGCATTGCTGGACTCTTGTTGGACTTAATCCAGTCATTCCTCTCCAACCGCACACTGAAGGTGGTTTTAAAAGGACATACTCTGGTGAACTACCCCACAAAGCAGGTGTCCCCCAACGCTCTATCCTAGGTCCTACGCTCTTTCTAATCTACATCAATGTGTTCTCCCCGATGCCATAAGATCACAAGCAGGCATGTACACCGATGATACCACAGTATACGCTCGCCTGGATCAAAAATCTGGTGTTGATGACAAGGCGAACCTCGCGGCTGAGCATGAAAAGGACTCCAATCCGTGTTGGTTTAGGTAGAAAATGCAATCCTTCCAAAACGAAGCTGCTGTCAAAACAACCACCTACAGACGATCGCACCTTCCTCCCATTAGCATGAACAGGCATGCCGCGCAGAGAGAAAACACGTTCCGTCATTTTGATACTCTTCAGCGCGGAGCTCAAGTAGAATGACTACGTCGAATCCATCTATCCTGCACTTATACAAATCTACCATCCGCCCGTGTTTTGAATACTGTTGCCACATCTGGTCGGATGCCCTCGCTATTCTCCTCGGGCTTTCTTCACAAAATAAGGCAAAGAATCTGTAATGTGATTGATACCGACTTAGCTGACCGCTCGGCCACTTAACCGGCTAAGGTGTTTTCCTCAGATTCTTCTGTAATTAATTTCTGTATGGCTTCTGCTCTGATGAACTTAAATTACTGGTGCCCCATAGGTGAGTTTGCACGAGATAATAGATTGGCAATCCTCTCTGTCCCACCCTTTACAGCAAACCGATGAAATATAACCGCAATTTCTACTCCATGAGCATCTTCTTTTTTTTTTTCTGCAATTCCCGGCTGTTGAATTTCTTGCACATGCTTTTAATTTTTGAAATTGTAATAATTCATAAACATTCAAATAATATTTTCATTTTTAGATATTAGGTTGTTACGTTATAGTCCAAAAGTCTAAGTATTTACTAATAGAAAAGTTGAAATTTTAACACAATCATCGAGCCATCTAGCCCATATTGTTTTCCTAGTACTGTATAACATCTTCCCATTTCTGTGGAGGGAAGGTCATTTCACTCTGTCTTTACCTCTTTCCCTGTAAAATTTTACATCGGTTTGAAAGATCTTTTTGTCTGTAGAATCTTGATCTTTCTCATAGACTTTAGTTCTATTGTCTGATTTATTTTTCCTAGTTGATAGGGATAGCGATTCCTGAATTTATTGTATTGCTAATATTACTGATCATTTCGATGCCTGTCGAATCTGTTAAAGAGTTTCTGTTGCGTATACATATTCTAAAGCAACTACCGTAGAAATATCTGTGTTAGGAATTTACGCTAGATTCTTAGTTGATTGAAGGTAACACAACTTATTATTGTTCATTAACGCAAAAGAGGTTGAAGTAAATGTCAATGCCATAGTTTTATTGCATTTTTTATCAAATGGGTGAGCAAAATGTTGGGAAAGATAATTGATTATTTACACTCTCCAATAAATTTGCGTTCAGCTAATTAAACCAATTTTGATTATAAAATTTAATTTCGTAAAACCAGGGAATGTGTTTTTACAGAGGAGTGCTGGGAATACTATAGATATTCCTTTATTAAGAAATAAAAATGAAAATGAAGACGATATTTATACTAATATCAGGTTAGAGATTAAATTTAGATATGAGAAAGAAGGATCGAAAAAATTGGCGGTAAATTTATTTGAAAGAAATAGGAACAGAAAGAACCAAAGGAACAACATTAATGAGGTCAAATATCCGTCGAACCAGGAGTTGGATAGACATTGAAATGACAACCTTTTTCGTTAAGTTCAAAAGATAAAATACGTAGAGAGCATGATCAAGCAATATCTTCAATAGAAACTACGGTATGTGAAGGAAAGAGTCAAAAAGTCAAGGTTTTGCCTACCTGCCGACGTCAGCATGATTACGAATAAAAGTCTTTGGAATACCGGAGAAAGGCACTAATAATGAGTTGAAAATAAGAAATTGTCTACGAAGGTCAATCAAAAATCTGGTGAGAAATGAAAAGTTAATATAAAAATCTGCCAAACAACAAAAAAGATGTAAGCAAGTTTCTTTGGAAATATCGAATAAGTTAAAAGATATTTACCTTTTGTTTGTCTTCCAATAATTAAATCTAAAAAAATATCCAAATCAAATATTTCATCATGATATTTTGACAAGTGTAAACGAAAAGACATTTTCGATTCTTCTCATGTCAGGATCAAATATATAATTTATTGGAATTTTTCAAAAGAAAAACTTTTCTTTGATTTCGTAAAATCCAATTCATTAAAGGTTAATGACGTATTAACACAGACACATTGAAAAAAATATCTGATTTAAGAATAAATAAGTAATACTTAAAAGTCCTTTTGTAAAAGAAATCTTAATAAATGACAAAGGCTGTACTAGTCAATGTTTAAGCAGAAATATATAAACTGTATGAAAAGATAATTAACAAATTATTTAAATTATGAAATGAACTAAAACATACTTTTGTCATAAATAAGTAATGATTAAACCCCTTCTTAACATTCCAAAGAGAATTCTTTATTGAAAGTACTAATCCTTTCATAATACAACAAAGGGAATTAAATTAAGTCACGGTGATATTCATTATAAAAATCGGGCTCTCTCACATCTAAGTCACTTTTGACAACGTTCAACTGCTGAATCGTCAATTTGTGTTCCCACAACACAGCACCACAAAGTAAGTCAATACAATTATTTTTATCGCTATTTCTTTACATTTAGAATTGTAGGCAGGACCTTGTATTTCAGTCAGTTTTGATAAAATAGTAATCTGAATTCGGGGAAGGTTTATTTTTTCCGATGCGCCTTACCAATTAAATCACTCTTAACTACTGCAAAACTTTTTTATACCACTATTATATATTATTAATTCTTTTGAATACTTTTTACAGATCATCATGTCTGGAAAACTCATCTTTCTTTTGGCTCTCTGCGTCTTCCACTGCCTTCGCAGGTACGAATAATTAATATATTTTAAGTCATGCATAAATGTTTTACATATTTTATCAGATCTTTTTACATTTTTTAACTGACTTGTAACTGCTTTGCTCAAAATGTTCTTTTCAAAAATTCTGAAAGAGATTTCATCTAATATGTATAATATATATTGTAAAGATAAAAAATAAATTTATTAAATAATCATATTACATTCTACAGTAAAAATAATTTTTAACGAAAACTATTATATTATTAATAATGTTTTTGTTCCTCGCGTGAGCAACGTCATCGCAGAGGAACAGCAAGAAGCTGGTGAAGATGTTCAAGTGACTGAGGAGACAGCCACAGAACCCGCCGCCGATGCCGATGCTGAAGGCAGCAAGGGAGTCATAGACATTTGAAATACTTGAACATATGATCCCTTTTCATTTTGCTATTGTAACATTTCAATGTGCAGTAAAATAAAAGTAGATTGTTGATTTGAATTTAACGTTTTGTCCTTATTTCTATCACTGATTTTAACATATCAAATGATTTGTAAAACTTATTTCGACACCGACAGTGAATTGAGAGAAATATTGTTTATGAAATATACATTTCCCATTTTCTCGGGAAAATGTGTGAGATTTTTATTAGTGTTCATTTTCATTTCATTTGTTTTTATTTTTTTGTTATGTTGGGCTCTAATTTATTGGTGTTAATAAAGATCAGTGAATTGTGAAAAATTGTCACAATCCTTTCTCAAATGGTCTATATTTCGTGGACTTTAACAAATATACTTTTAATCTATGCCCAAATTAATCGCAATCAACCCATAAAAATCATTGGTGATATATCTCTAAGGAAACATTATTCAAGAACATCAAACATTAATCGCTTAAGACTTAATAACTCTTTAACATCGTTATTTCGCTGTAACACTGTAAGTGATTCTATTTGCACACACGTTAACGGTGTAGGACAGACACTGGATTTGAACACAGGTATAGGTATTTGAAGATATCTATGTGTGTAGACATAGTTTTACTCCCAAAAAAATCAACCTTATCTTCTTTTCTTAGGAGGGGCTGAGAAAGAGAGAAAGAGAGAGAGAAAGAAAGAGAGAGAGAGAAATAAGAAAGAGGAAAGGAGAGGGAGGCGAATAGGCACCGGGTTGTCCGACATAGAGAGTCTGATCACAGAGTGTTTCGGAGAATCACTGTTATTATGTGATTTTTAATCATGTTTGCCAATGAAAGGCTTCACCCGATTAACTTAATTTTGCTTTTCTCTTTTGTACAATACTTTCAGTTCATTTGTAATCTCTGCATTGGATGAAGGTAACTAGTGACACGTGCTAACTATGGAATTTAGTTTACTCTAATATTAGTTGTCTTAAATGGAATATGCGAGCCATTGATTCCCATTTGTTTCATACCCTAGCACAATGCCACACAAGCAGTTGAATCAAGCCATGTTGAGTGAGACCAACAAAAATCATTGTTACAACAAAGATGATCTGAAGGCAAGAATTATGGCAATCGCCAACTTAATGAAAGCCAACTGTCCAGAAAGCGTAGGAGATTCTGGAAGTCGTCTGGGGGCGATGGTTCAAGCCAATGTCGATAATTGTAAATTTACTTTTTAATATTTCAAGATCTGTTCTGTAATTTTGGCTGTTGACATTTTTAAAACGATGTCACAGTTACTTTCGTTATTTAAACATCAAATATATTTATTGAAACCTATTTATGAATTTAAATGAATTATATGTTTTAAGATATTTGGATCATATGGAAAATGTAGGAATTTTCAGATTTTGAATTCAGAATAATTAGAGGGCCCGACAGATTGAAAGACTTCTACTGAAAGCATTTCATATTATTGTCAGATTGGCTCAATATACAGTTGTAAGTATCGGACCCGGGTAACTTTCTTGGAATAGAAAACAAAAGACTAGATTTCTGTTATATCAAATCATCTAATATGTGTGATGAATATCTTGAACGTGTTTTAACAGGAATGAAAGATGCTACACCAAAATATGAAGACGCATTGAATCTCTAAAATTAAGTAAAGTACAAAGAATCGGGAAAATATCGTTAGAAACAAAGGAACAATTTCTACACTGTTATGTAATATCGGTCGCTATAAATGGCAGCGTACACTTGAATATCTGATCACTGATGAATTAGAAAATTCAGGAAAAGAAATCTGGTTCTTGACAGAGAACCACATCGTGTGAAAATAGGAGCAGCATAAAAAAACCCAACGTAGAGTATCACTAAAAATGTCCGTTCAGGGATGGTATCTCTGGTAGTAATAATAAACACACTATGCGGGGGTATTGTGGTGCATTCGATATCGGCTCGGAACATGAAATCGGGGAGCTGAGTTCGAATCCCAGCAGAATTCATTGTATCTACTGGATGCGCAATTACTCAAAAAGGTATTAATCCGTCTATTCATTTGCCATAAGTTAAATAACAGGACAGATTGGGTTCTTATAGCCTTGGTCGGCAACCAGCCTACCGCAGAAAGCAATGGTAACCTACTGCGGGATAATATTCTGCCCAGTCAGTCATGTCTGTTTCGGAGACATGACTGCTCAAGCGTGTATCACGTATGGCACTTAACAGACTGACATATATTGGCTTTACTACAAGCCCACTCTTCTCCCTGACTCTATTGTTCTCTTATGACTGGTCAAATTAAACAAGGATTTCTAAAATAAAACATAACATTGTAGTTAATATTAGACAGATTTTAGCCGATAACAAATAATTCTCTACCTATACGCATAGTAAAATGTAACCTTCAGATATTGGAGGCCATATACATTAAATCAAATTAATAAAATCACATTTCAATCTGGTCAGAACACATTACATTTCATTCAGACATATAGTTCTGTTAAAGTTTCTTTACAGTGTTAGCTGCTTATATAAGTCAACCGGGATTCAGTCCATTTCAGTATTTTCTGTATTTTTTGGAATTTTTTTATTCGTTTTTTTTTATTGTCACTTAGTTTATTATTTTTCAATTGAAGGTTATTTTTGACTTATACTAAGTTAAAACCTTTCGAACTCAGTCACTTTTTTCTTCTGTTTCTTTTTTTTTTTAATTGAGTAGATAGTTCTTACTATCGCCCGTTCTCACACTCCACCCCTTTTTCTGAACGAGTTTAGAGATCACATTGTTTCTTGTTTAGAAGTGTCTCGTTCATCCCCTTCTCCGGTCTTAGTGTTAGTTCAGCTGGAAGCTCTTTGCAGTTACGGAGTATGGTGGCAACGTCTTTACATTCTGAGGGTACCGAGTTGGCAGTTTCGGTTGCTGCTTCCGAC
>JBBBDQ010016244.1:0-16411 GCA_037127315.1 Ascarosepion bandense | reverse complement strand
TTCATTTCCATAGTATTAAATCCTCTTCCTAATGCATGTTCATTTTATAATCACTTCCCAGTATATTTTCATACTATAATCCCTTTTCAATTCTATTCCATAGTAAATCCTCTTCCTAATGCATGTTCATTTTATAATCATTTCCCATGTATTTTCATACTATAATCCCTTTTCAATTCATTTCCATAGTAAATCCTCTTACTAATGCATTCATTTATAATCACTTCCCAGTATATTTTCATACTATAATCCCTTTTCAATTCATTTCCATAGTAAATCCTCTTCCTAATGCATGTTCATTTTATAATCATTTCCCAGTGTCATTTTCATACTATAATCCCTTTTCAATTCATTTCCATAGTAAATCCTCTTCCTAATGCATGTTCATTTTATAATCATTTTAGTGTATTTTCATACTATAATCCCTTTTCAAATTCATTTCCATAGTAAATCCTCTTCCCTATTATGTTCATTTTATAATCATTTCAGTGTATTTTCATACTATAATCCCTTTTCAATTCATTTCCATAGTAAATCCTCTTCCTAGTAGTATTCATTTACATAATCATTTCCCAGTGTATTTTCATACTAATCCTTTTCAATTCATTTCCATAGTAAATCCTCTTCCTAATGCATGTTCATTTTATAATCATTTCCCAGTGTATTTTCATACTATAATCCCTTTCAATTCATTTCTAGTAAATCCTCTTCCTAATCATGTTCATTTTATAATCATTTCCCAGTGTATTTTCATACTATAATCCCTTTTCAATTCATTTCCATAGTAAATCCTCTTCCTAATGCATGTTCATTTTATAATCATTTCCCAGTGTATTTTCATACTATAATCCCTTTTCAATTCATTTCCTGCAGTAAATCCTCTTTTCCTAATGCATATTCATTTATAATCATTTCCCAGTGTATTTTCATACTATAATCCCTTTTCAATTCATTTCCATAGTAATCTCTCTTCCTAATGCATGTTCATTTTATAATCACTTCCCAGCCTATGTTTTCTGCTATAATCCCTTTTCAATTCATTTCCCATAGTAAATCCTCTTCCTAATGCATGTTCATTTTATAATCATTTCCCAGTGTATTTTCATACTATAATCCCTTTTCAATTCATTTCCATAGTAAATCCTCTTCCTAATGCATGTTCATTTTATAATCATTTCCCAGTGTATTTTCATACTATAATCCCTTTTCAATTCATTTCCATAGTAAATCCTCTTCCTAATGCATGTTCATTTTATAATCTTTCCCAGTGTATTTTCATACTATAATCCCTTTTCAATTCATTTCCATAGTAAATCCTCTTCCTAATGCATGTTCATTTTATAATCATTTCCCAGTGTATTTCATACTATAATCCCTTTCAATTCATTTCCATAGTAAATCCTCTTCCTAATGCATGTTCATTTTATAATCATTTCCCAGTGTATTTTCATACTATAATCCCTTTTCAATTCATTTCCATAGTAAATCCTCTTCCTAATGCATGTTCATTTTATAATCATTTCCAAGTGTATTTTCATACTATAATCCCTTTTCAATTCATTTCCATAGTAAATCCTCTTCCTAATGCATGTTCATTTTATAATCATTTCCCAGTGTATTTTCATACTATAATCACTTTTCAATTCATTTCCATAGTAAAATCTCTTCCTAATGCATGTTCATTTTATAATCATTTCCCAGTGTATTTTCATACTATAATCCCTTTTCAATTCATTTCCATGGTAAATCCTCTTCCTAATGCATGTTCATTTTATAATCATTTCCCAGTGTATTTTCATACTATAATCCCTTTTCAATTCATTTCCATAGTAAATCCTCTTCCTAATGCATGTTCATTTTATAATCATTCCCAGTACATTTTCATACTATAATCCCTTTTCAATTCATTTCCATGTAGTAAATCCTCTTCCTAATGCATGTTCATTTTATAATCATTCCCATGTATTTTCATACTATAATCCCTTTTCAATTCATTTCCATAGTAAATCCTCTTCCTAATGCATGTTCATTTTATAATCACTTCCCAGTATATTTTCATACTATAATCCCTTTTCAATTCATTTCCATAGTAAATCCTCTTCCTAATGCATGTTCATTTTATAATCATTTCCCATGTATTTTCATACTATAATCCCCTTTTCAATTCATTTCCATTTTTATTAAATCCTCTTCCTAATGCATGTTCATTTTATAATCATTTCCCAAGTGTATTTTCATACTATAATCCCTTTTCAATTCATTTCCATAGTAAGTCTCTTCCTAATGCATGTTCATTTTATAATCATTTCCCAGTGTATTTTTTCTAAGCCACTATAATCCTTTTAATTCATTTCCATAGTAAAATCTCTTCCCTAATGCATGTTCATTTTATAATCATTTCCCAGTGTATTTTCATACTATAATCCCTTTTCAATTCATTTCCATAGTAAATCCTCTTCCTAATGCATGTTCATTTTATAATCATTTCCCAGTATGTTTCATACTATAATCCCTTTTCAATTCATTTCCATAGTAAATCCTCTTCCTAATGCATGTTCATTTTATAATCATTTCCCAGTGTATTTTCATACTATAATCCCTTTTCAATTCATTTCCATAGTAAATCCTCTTCCTAATGCATGTTCATTTTATAATCATTTCTGATTATTTTCATACTATAATCCCTTTTCAATTCATTTCCATAGTAAAATCTCTTCCTATTTTGTAATTCATTTATAATCATTTCCCAGTGTATTTTCTATACTAATCCCTTTTCAATTCATTTCCATAGTAAATCCTCTTCCTAATGCATGTTCATTTTTATAATCATTTCCCAGTGTATTTTCATACTATAAAATACCTTTTCAATTCATTTCCATAGTAAAATCTCTTCCTAATGCATGTTCATTTTATAATCATTCCCAGTGTATTTTCATACTATAATCCCTTTCAATTCATTTCCATAGTAAATCTGCCTAATGCATGTTCATTTTATAATCATTTCCACAGGTGTATTTCCATACTATAATCCCTTTTCAATTCATTTCCATAGTAAATCCTCTTCCTAATGCATGTTCATTTTATAATCATTTCCCAGTGTATTTTCATACTATAATCCCTTTTCAATTCATTTCCATAGTAAAATCTCTTCCTAGTACATGTTCATTTATAATCATTTCACAGTGTATTTTCATACTATAATCCTTTTCAATTCATTTCCATGGTAAATCCTCTTCCTAATGTATTCATTTACATAATCATTTCCCAGTGTATTTTCATACTATAATCCTTTTCAATTCATTTCCATAGTAAAATCTCTTCCTAGTAAAAATGTTCATTTTATAATCATTTCCCAGTGTATTTCATACTATAATCCTTTTTCAATTCATTTCCATAAGTAGAAATCCTCTTCCTAATGCATGTTCATTTTATAATCATTTCCCAGTGTATTTTTCTTACTATAATCCCTTTTCAATTCATTTCCATAGCGAAATCCTCTTCCTAATGCATGTTCATTTTATAATCATTTCCCAATTATTTTCATACTATAATCCCTTTCAATTCATTTCCATAGTAAAATCTCTTCCTAATGCATGTTCATTTTATAATCATTTCCCAGTGTATTTTCATACTATAATCCACTCCAATTCATTTCCATAGTAAATCCTCTTCCTAATGCATGTTCATTTTATAATCATTTTGATGTATTTTCATACTATAATCCCTTTTCAATTCATTTCCATAGTAAATCCTCTTCCTAATGCATGTTCATTTTATAATCATTTTGATGTATTTTCTGTACTATAATCCCTTTTCAATTCATTTCCATAGTAAATCACTCTTCCTAATGCATGTTCATTTTTATAATCATTTTCTGATGTATTTTCATACTATAATCCCTTTTCAATTCATTTCCATAGTAAAATCTCTTCCTAATGCATGTTCATTTTATAGTATTTCTAGTGTATTTTCATACTATAATCCCTTTTCAATTCATTTCCATAGTAAATCTCTTCCTAATGCATGTTCATTTTATAATCATTTCCCAGTGTATTTTCCTTACTATAATCCCTTTTCAATTCATTTCCATAGTAAATCCTCTTCCTAATGCACTATTCATTTTATAATCATTTCCCAGTGTATTTTCATACTATAATCCCTTTTCAATTCATTTCCATAGTAAAATCTCTTCCTAATGCTGTTCATTTTTATAATCATTTCCCAGTGTATTTTCATACTATAATCCTTTTCAATTCATTTCCATAGTAAATCCTCTTCCTAATGCATGTTCATTTTATAATCATTTCCCAGTGTATTTTCATACTATAATCCCTTTTCAATTCATTTTCATAGTAAAATCTCTTCCTAATACATGTTCATTTTATAATCATTTCCCAGTGCATTTTCATACTATAATCCCTTTTTCAATTCATTTCCATAGTAAATCCACTTCCTAATGCATGTTCATTTTATAATCATTTCCCAGTGTATTTTCATACTATAGTCCCTTTTCAATTCATTTCCATAGTAAATCCATCTTCCTAATGCATGTTCATTTTATAAACATTTTCCAGTGTATTTTCATACTATAATCCCTTTTCAATTCATTTCATAATAAAATCTCTTCCTAATGCATGTTCATTTTATAATGCTTCCCAGTGTATTTTCATACTATAATCCCTTTTCAATTCATTTCCATAGTAAATCCTCTTCCTAATGCATGTTCATTTATAATCATTTCCCAGTGTATTTTCATGCTAATCCTTGCTAATTCATTTTCCATAGTAAAAATCTCTTCCTAATGCATGTTCATTTTATAATCATTTCCCAGTGTATTTTCATACTATAATCCCTTTTCATTCATTTCCATAATCACGTCTTCCTAATGCATCATTCATTTTATAATCATTTCCCAGTGTATTTTCATACTATAATCCCTTTTCCAATTCATTTCCATAGTAAATCCTCTTCCTAATGCATGTTCATTTTATAATCATTTCCCAGTGTATTTTCATACTATAATCCCTTTTCAATTCATTTCCATAGTAAAATCTCTTCCTAATGCATGTTCATTTTACAATCATTTCCCAGTGTATTTTCATACTATAATCCCTTTTCAATTCATTTCCATAGTAAATCCTCCTATTCATGTTCATTTTATAATCATTTCCCAGTGTGTATTTTCATACTATAATCCCTTTTCAATTCATTTCCATAGTAAAATCTCTTCCTAATGCATGTTCATTTTATAATCATTTCCCAGTGTATTTTCATACTATAATCCCTTTTCAATTCATTTCCATAGTAAAATCTCTTTCTAATGCATGTTCATTTTATAATCTTTTCCAAGTGTATTTTCATCATAATCCTTTTCAATTCATTTCCATAGTAAATCCTCTTCCTAATGCATGTTCATTTTATAATCATTTCCCATGTATTTTCATACTATAATCCCTTTTCAATTCATTTCCATAGTAAATCCTCTTCCTAATGCATTATTCCATTTTATAATCATTTCCAGTATTTTCATACTATAATCCCTTTTTCAATTCATTTCCATAGTAAATCCTCTTCCTAATGCATGTTCATTTTATAATCATTTCCCAGTGTATTTTCATACTATAATCCCTTTTCAATTCATTTCCATAGTAAAATCTCTTCCTAATGCATGTTCATTTTATAATCATTTCCCAGTGTATTTTCATACTATAATCGCTTTTTCAATTCATTTCCATAGTAAAATCTCTTTCTAATGCATGTTCATTTTATAATCATTTCCCAAGTGTATTTTCATACCACAATCCCTTTCAATTCATTTCCATGTTAAATCCTCTTCCTAATGCATGTTCATTTTATAATCATTTCCCAGTGTATTTTCATACTATAATCCCTTTCCAATTCATTTCCATGGTAAATCCTCTTCCCCTAATGCATGTTCATTTTATAATCATTTCCCATGTATTTTCTTACTATAAATACATTTCAATTCATTTCCATAGTAATCCCTCTTCCTAATGCATGTTCATTTTATAATCATTTCCCAGTGTATTTTCATACTATAATCCACTTTCAATTCATTTCCATAGTAAATCCTCTTCCTAATGCATGTTCATTTTATAATCATTTCCCAGTGTATTTTCATACTATAATCCCTTTCCAGTCATTTCCATAGTAAATCCTCTTCCTAATGCATGTTCATTTTATAATCATTTCCCAGTGTATTTTCATACTATAATCCCTTTTCAATTCATTTCCATAGTAAAATCTCTTTCTAATGCATGTTCATTTTATAATCATTTCCCAGTGTATTTTCATACTATAATCCCTTTTCAATTCATTTCCATAGTAAATCCTCTTCCTAATGCATGTTCATTTTATAATCATTTCCCAGTGTATTTTCATACTATAATCCCTTTTCAATTCATTTCCATGGTAAATCCTCTTCCTAATGCATGTTCATTTTATAATCATTTCCCAGTGTATTTTCATACTATAATCCCTTTTCAATTCATTTCCATAGTAAAATCTCTTCCTAATGCATGTTCATTTTATAATCATTTCCCAGTGTATTTTCATACTATAATCCCTTTTCAATTCATTTCCATAGTAAAATCTCTTTCTAATGCATGTTCATTTTATAATCATTTCCCAGTGTATTTTCATACTATAATCCCTTTTCAATTCATTTCCATAGTAAATCCTCTTCCTAATGCATGTTCATTTTATAATCATTTCCCAGTGTATTTTCATACTATAATCCCTTTTCAATTCATTTCCATAGTAAATCCTCTTCCTAATGCATGTTCATTTTATAATCATTTCCCATGTATTTTCATACTATAATCCCTTTCAATTCATTTCATAGTAAATCCTCTTCCTAATGCATGTTCATTTTATAATCATTTCCCAGTGTATTTTCATACTATAATCCCTTTTCAATTCATTTCCATAGTAAATCCTCTTCCTAATGCATGTTCATTTTATAGTAATCATTTCCCAGTGTATTTTCATACTATAATCCCTTTTCAATTCATTTCCATAGTAAATCCTCTTCCTAATGCATGTTTTCTTTATAATCATTTCCCAGTGTATTTTCATACTATAATCCCTTTTCAATTCATTTCCATAGTAAATCCTCTTCCTAATGCATGTTCATTTTATAATCATTTCCCAGTGTATTTTCATACTATAATCCCTTTTCCAATTCATTTCCATAGTAAATCCTCTTCCTAATGCATGTTCATTTTATAATCATTTCCCATGTATTTTCATACTATAATCCCTTTTCAATTCATTTTTCCATAGTAAATCCTCTTCCTAATGCATGTTCATTTTATAATCATTTCCCAGTGTATTTTCATACTATAATCCTTTTCAATTCATTTCCATAGTAAATCCTCCTTTCTAATGCATGTTCATTTTTATAATCATTTCCCAGTGTATTTTCATACTATAATCCCTTTTCAATTCATTTCCATAGTAAATCCTCTTCCTAATGCATGTTCATTTTATAATCATTTCCCAGTGTATTTTCATACTATAATCCCTTTTCAATTCATTTCCATAGTGATCCTCTTCCTAATGCATGTTCATTTTATAATCATTTCCCAGTGTATTTTCATACTATAATCCCTTTTCAATTCATTTCCATAGTAAATCCTCTTCCTAATGCATGTTCATTTTATAATCATTTCCCTGTGTATTTTCATACTATAATCCCTTTTCAATTCATTTCCATAGTAAAATCTCTTCCTAATGCATGTTCATTTTATAATCATTTCCCAGTGTATTTTCATACTACTAATCCCTTTTCAATTCATTTTTCTATGTAAATAAATCCTCTTCCTAATGCATGTTCATTTTATGATCACTTCCCAGGGTATTTTCATACTATAATCCCTTTTCAATTCATTCCATAGTAAAATCTCTTTCTAATGCATGTTCATTGTAATCACTTCCCAGTGTATTTTCATACTATAATCCCCTTTTCAATTCATTTCCATAGTAAATCCTCTTCCTAATGCATGTTCATTTTATAATCATTTCCCAGTGTATTTTCATACTATAATCCCTTTTCAATTCATTTCCATAGTAAATCCTCTTTCCCTAATGCATGTTCATTTTATAATCATTTCCCAGTGTATTTTCATACTATAATCCCTTTTCAATTCATTTCCATAGTAAATCCTCTTCCTAATGCATGTTCATTTTATAATCACTTCCCAGTGTATTTTCATACTATAATCCTTTTCAATTCATTTCCATAGTAAATCCTCTTCCTAATGCATGTTCATTTTTATAATCATTTCCCAGTGTATTTTCATACTATAATCCTTTCAATTCATTTCCATAGTAAATCCTCTTCCTAATGCATGTTCATTTTATAATCATTTCCCATGTATTTTCATACTATAATCCTTTTCAATTCATTTCCATAGTAAATCCTCTTCCTAATGCATGTTCATTTTATAATCATTTCCCATGTATTTTTATACTATAATCCCTTTTCAATTCATTTCCATAGTAAATCCTCTTCCTAATGCATGTTCATTTTATAATCATTTCCCATGTATTTTCATACTATAATCCTTTTCAATTCATTTCCATAGTAAATCCTCTTCCTAATGCATGTTCATTTTATAATCATTTCCCAGTGTATTTTCATACTATAATCCCTTTTCAATTCATTCCATAGTAAATCTCTTCCTAATGCATGTTCATTTTATAATCATTTCCAATTGTATTTTCACATACTATAATCCCTTTTCAATTCATTTCCATAGTAAATCCTCTTCCTAATGCATGTTCATTTTATAATCATTTCCCATGTATTTTCATACTATAATCCCTTTTCAATTCATTTCCATAGTAAATCCTCTTCCTAATGCATGTTCATTTTATAATCATTTCCCAGTGTATTTTCATACTATAATCCCTTTTCAATTCATTTCCATAGTAAAATCTCTTCCTAATGCATGTTCATTTTATAATCATTTCCCAGTGTATTTTCATACTATAATCCCTTTTCAATTCATTTCCATAGTAAAATCTCTTCCTAATGCATGTTCATTTTATAATCATTTCCCATGTATTTTCATACTATAATCCCTTTTCAATTCATTTCCCATAGTAAATCCTCTTCCTAATGCATGTTCATTTTTATAATCATTTCCCAGTGTATTTTCATACTATAATCCCTTTTCAATTCATTTCCATAGTAAAATCTCTTCCTAATGCATGTTCATTTTTATAATCATTTCCCAGTGTATTTTCATACTATAATCCCTTTTCAATTCATTTCCATAAATAAATCCTCTTCCTAATGCATGTTCATTTTATAATCATTTCCCATGTATTTTCATACTATAAACTACTTACTTTCCAATTCATTTCCATAGTAAATCCTCTTCCTAATGCATGTTCATTTTATAATCATTTCAGTGTATTTTCATACTATAATCCCTTTTCAATTCATTTTCATAATGCGTCTCTTCCTAATGCATATTTCATTTTATAATCATTTCCCAGTGTATTTTCATACTATAATCCCTTTCAATTCATTTCCATAGTAAATCCTCTTCCTAATGCATGTTCATTTTATAATCATTTCCCATGTATTTTCATACTATAATCCCTTTTCAATTCATTTCCATAGTAAATCCTCTTCCTAATGCATGTTCATTTTATAATCATTTCCCATGTATTTTCATACTATAATCCTCAATTCATTTCCATAGCATTAAATCCTCTTCCTAATGCATGTTCATTTTATAATCATTTCCCATGTATTTTCATACTATAATCCCTTTTCAATTCATTTCCATAGTAAATCCTCTCTTCCTAATGCATGTTCATTTTATAATCATTTCCCAGTGTATTTTCATACTATAATCCACTTTTCAATTCATTTCCATAGTAAAATCTCTTCCTAATGCATGTTCATTTTATAATCATTTCCCAGTGTATTTTCATACTATAATCCCTTTTCAATTCATTTCCATAGTAAATCCTCTTCCTAATGCATGTTCATTTTATAATCATTTCCCATGTATTTTCATGTAAATCCCTTTCAATTCATTTCCATAGTAAATCCTCTTCCTAATGCATGTTCATTTTATAATCATTTCCCAGTGTATTTTCATACTATAATCCTTTTCAATTCATTTCCATAGTAAAATCTCTTCCTAATGCATGTTCATTTTATAATCATTTCCCAGTGTATTTTCATACTATAATCCCTTTTCAATTCATTTCCATAGTAAATCCTCTTCCTAATGCATGTTCATTTTATAATCATTTCCCAGTGTATTTTCATACTATAAACCCTTTTCAATTCATTTCCATAGTAAATCCTCTTCCTAATGTATTCATTTTATAATCATTTCCCAGTGTATATTTTCATACTATAATCCCTTTCAATTCATTTCATAGTAAATCCTCTTCCTAATGCATGTTCATTTTATAATCATTTCACATGTATTTCATACTATAAACCCTTTTCAATTCATTTCCATAGTAAATCCTCTTCTAATGCATGTTCATTTTATAATCATTTCCCATGTATTTTCATACTATAAACCCTTTTCAATTCATTTCCATAGTAAATCCTCTTCCTAATGCATGTTCATTTTATAATCATTTCCCAGTGTATTTTCATACTATAATCCCTTTCAATTCATTTCCATAGTAAAATCTCTTCCTAATGCCTGTTCATTTTATAATCATTTCCCAGTGTATTTTCATACTATAATCCCTTTTCAATTCATTTCCATAGTAAATCCTCTTCCTAATGTATTTCATTTTATAATCATTTCCCAGTGTATTTTCATACTATAATCCCTTTTCAATTCATTTCCATAGTAAAATCTCTTCCTAATGCATGTTCATTTTATAATCATTTCCCAGTGTATTTTCATACTATAATCCTTTTCAATTCATTTCCATAGTAAATCCTCTTCCTAATGCATGTTCATTTTATAATCATTTCCCATGTATTTTCATACTATAATCCCTTTTCAATTCATTTCCATAGTAAAATCTCTTCCTAATGCATGTTCATTTTATAATCATTTCCCAGTGTATTTCATACTATAATCCCTTTTCAATTCATTTCCATAGTAAAATCTCTTCCTAATGCATGTTCATTTTATAATCATTTCCCAGTGTATTTTCATACTATAATCCCTTTTCAATTCATTTCCATAGTAAATCCTCTTCCTAATGCATGTTCATTTTATAATCATTTCCCATGTATTTTCATACTATAAACCCTTTTCAATTCATTTCCATAGTAAATCCTCTTCCTAATGCATGTTCATTTTATAATCATTTTCCAGTGTATTTTCATACTATATAATCCCTTTTCAATTCATTTCCATAGTAAAATCTCTTCCTAATGCATGTTCATTTTATAATCATTTCCCAGTGTATTTTCATACTATAATCCCTTTTCAATTCATTTCCATAGTAAATCCTCTTCCTAATGCATGTTCATTTTATAATCATTTCCCATGTATTTTTCATACTATAATCCCTTTTCAATTCATTTCCAAAGTAAATCCTCTTCCTAATACATGTTCATTTTACTAATCATTTCCCATGTATTTTCATACCTAATCCCTTTTCAATTCATTTTCCTACTGACAGATATCTTCCTAATCGTAATGAATGTTTATAATCGTTTCCAATGTATTTCACATATAATCACTTTTCAATTCATTTTCATAGTAAGTCTCTTTCTTCCTAATGCACGTATTCATTTTATAATCATTTCCCAGTGTATTTTCATACTATAATCCCTTTTCAATTCATTTCATAGTAAATCCTCTTCCCTAATGCATGTTCATTTATAATCATTTCCATGTATTTTCATGCTATAATCCTTTTCAATTCATTTCCATAGTAAATCCTCTTCCTAATGCATATTCATTTTTATAATGTTTCGTTGTTCATACTATAATCCCTTTTCAATTCATTTCCATAGTAAATCCTCTTCCTAATGCATGTTCATTTTATAATCATTTTCCATGTGTTTTCATACTATAATCCTTTTCAATTCATTTCCATAGTAAATCCTCTTCTAATATATTCATTTTATAATCATTTTCCAGTGTTTCATACTACTAATCCCTTTTCAATTCATTTCCATAGTAAATCCTCTTCCTAATGCATATTCATTTATAATCATTTCCCATGTGTTTTATTATAATCCCTTTTCAGTTTCATTTCCATAAGTAAATCCTCTTCCTAATGCATGTTCATTTATAATCATTTCAGTGTATTTTCATACTATAATCCTTGCTGGTCATTTCCATAGTAAATCCTCTTCTATGCATATTCGTTTTATAATCATTTCCCATGTATTTTCATACTATGATCCCTTTTCAATTCATTTCCATAGTAAATCTCTTCCTAATGTATTCATTTTTATAATCATTTCCCAGTGTATTTTCATACTATAATCCCTTTTCAATTCATTTCCATAGTAAAATCTCTTCCTAATGCGTATTCATTGTAATCGTTTCCATGTATTTTCATACTATAATCCCTTTTCAATTCATTTCCATAATAGTCCTCTTCCTAATGCTTAATTTCATTTTTATAATCATTTCCCATGTGTATTTTCATACTATAATCCCTTTTCAATTCATTTCCATAGTAAATCCTCTTCTAATGCATATTCATTTTATAATCATTTCCAGTGTATTTTCATACCTATAATCACCACACAATTCATTTCCATAGTAAATCCTCTTCCTAATGCATGTTCATTTATAATCATTTCCCATGTATTTTCATACTATAATCATGCTAATTCATTTCCATAATAAATCCTCTTCCTAATGCATGTTCATTTATAATCATTCCCATGTACTTTCATATAATCACTTTTCAATTCATTTCCATAGTAAATCCTCTTCTAATGCATATTCATTTATAATCATTTCCAATTATTTTTTCATGCTATAATCCCTTTTCAATTCATTTCCATGGTAAAATCTCTTCTAAAAAGCCGTATTCATTTATAATCATTTCAGTGTATTTTCATACATAATCCCTTTTCAATTCATTTCCATAGTAAATCCTCTTCTAATGCATATTCATTTATAATCATTTCCCATGTATTTTCATACTATAATACCTTGTTCAATTCGACTTCCATAGTAATCCTCTTCCTAATGCATGTTCGTTTTTAATCATTTCATATGTATTTTCATACTGTAATCATATTTCAATTCATTTCCATAGTAAATCTCTTCCCTATTACGTATTCATTTTATAATCATTTCCCAGTATTTTCATACTATAGTCATGCTAATTCCATTTCCGCAGTAAATCTCTACCTAATGTGTCATTTATAATCGTTTCAGTGTGTTTCATACTATAATCCCTTTTTCAATTCATTTCCACCAGTAAGTCTCTTCCTAATGCATGTTCATTTATAATCATTTCATATTTTCATACTATAATCCCCTTTTCAATTCATTTCCGCCAGTAAATCCTCTTCCTAATGCATATTCGTTTTATAATCATTTTTATTATATTTCATACTATAATCCCTTTTCAATTCATTTCCATAGTAAATCCTCTTCCTAATGCATATTCATTTTTATAATCATTTTGATGTATTTTTATGCTATAATCCCTTTCAATTCATTTCCATAGTAAATCTCTTCCTAATACATGTTCATTTTATAATCATTTTCCAGTGTATTTTCATACTATAATCCCTTTTCAATTCATTTTCATAATCAATCCTCTTCCCTAATGCATATTCATTTTATAATCATTTTCCATGTTTCATACTATAATACCTTGTAATTCATTTCCATGGTAAATCCTCTTCCTAATGCATGTTCATTTTTATAATCATTTCCCATGTATTTCATACTACTAATCCCCCTTTCAATTCATTTCCATAGTAAGTCCTCTTCCTAATGCATATTCATTTATAATCATTTTCTGATGTATTTTTATGCTAATCCCTTTTCAATTCATTTCCATAATCCTCTTCTAATGCATGTTTTATAATCGTTTCCCAGTGTTCTTCTATAATCCCTTTTCAATTCATTTCATAGTAAATCCTCTTCCCTAGTATATTCATTTTATAATCATTTCCCAGTGTATTTTCATACTATAATCCCTTTTCAATTCATTTCCTGTCTGATCTCTTCCCTAATGCATATTCATTTATAATCATTTCCCAGTGTATTTTCATACTATAATCCCTTTCAATTCATTCCATAGTAAATCCTCTTCTAATGCATGTTCATTTTATAATCATTTCCCAGTGTATTTTCATACTATAATCCTTTTCAATTCATTTCACGCAAAGCCAATCCTCTTCCTAATGCATGTTCATTTTATAATCATTTTACAATTATTTTCATACTATAATCCCTTTTCAATTCATTTCCATAGTAATCCTTCTAATGCATGTTCATTTGGTCTGCTTCGTTGTTTCATACTATAATCCCTTTCAATTCATTTCCATAGTAAAATCTCTCTTTCTAATGCGTATTCATTTTAGTCGCATTTCTGATGTATTTTCATACTATAATCCCTTTTCCAATTCATTTCCATAGTAAAATCTCTTCTAATGCATATTCGTTTTATAATCATTTTGATGTGTTTTCATACTATAATCCCTTTTCAATTCATTTCCATGATAAAATCTCTTTCGTACATGTTCATTTTATAATCATTTTCCAATGTATTTTCATACTATAATCCCTTTTCAATTCATTCCTGGTAAATCCTCTTCCTAATGCATATTCGTTTATAATCATTTCCCAATGTGTTTTCATACTATAATCCCTTCTTAATTCACTATAGCTAAATCCTCTTCTAATGCGTATTCATTTATAATCATTTCCCAGTGTATTTTCATATATAATCCCTTTTCAATTCGCTCCATAGTAATCCTCTTCCTAATGCATGTTCATTTATGATCACTTCCAGTGTATTTTCATACTATAATCCCTTGTTCCAATTCATTTCCATAGTAAAAAATCTCTTTCTAATGCATATTCATTTATAATCATTTCCCAGTGTATTTTCATACTATAATCCCTTTTCAATTCATTTCCATGTTGGTCTCTTCCTAATGCATGTTCATTTTATAATCATTTCCCAGTGTATTTTCATACTATAATCCATACCAATTCATTTCCATAGTAAAATCTCTTTCTAATGCATATTCATTTTATAATCATTTCCAGTGTATTTTCATACTATAATCCCTTTTCAATTCATTTCCATAGTAAAATCTCTTTCTAATGCATGTTCATTTTATAATCATTTCCCAGTGTATTTTCATACTGTAATCCCTTTTCAATTCATTTCCATAGTAAATCTCTTCCTAATGCATGTTCATTTTATAATCATTTCCCAGTGTATTTTTCGCTTCTATAATCCTTGCTAATTCATTTTCCATAGTAAATCCTCTTCCTAATGCATGTTCATTTTATAATCATTTCCCAGTGTATTTTCATACTATCGTCCATGCTAATTCATTTCCATATTAAAATCTCTTCCTAATGCATATTCATTTTATAATCATTTCCCAGTGTATTTTCATACTATAATCCCTTTTCAATTCATTTTCCATAATAAATCCTCTTCCTAATGCATGTTCATTTTATAATCGTTTCCCAATGTATTTTCATACTATAATCCCTTTTCAATTCATTTCCATAGCCATCTCTTTCTGATAGCATTCATTTTACCTAACTCATTTCCCAAGCCTTATTTCTTTATGATATTTCAATTTCATTTTCACAATAAATATATTTCTAGCTCATTTTATAATCATTTCCAGTGTGTTTTCATACTATAATCCCTTTTCAATTCATTTCCATAGTAAATCCTCTTCTAATGTATTCATTTTATGATCATTTCCCAGTGTATTTTTCATACTATAATCCCTTTTCAATTCATTTCATAGTAAAAATCTCTTCTAATGTGTTCATTTTATAATCATTTTGATGTATTTCCTTACTGCGTCCTTCTAAATTCATTTCCATAGTAAATCTCTTCCTAATGCATGTTCATTTTATAATCATTTCCCAGTGTATTTTCATACTATAATCCCTTGCTAATTCATTTCCATAGTAAATCCTCTTCCTAATGCATGTTCATTTTATAATCATTTCCCAGTGTATTTTAATATAATCCCTTTTCAATTCATTTCCATAGTAAATCCTCTTCCTAATGCATGTTCATTTTATAATCATTTCCCAGTGTATTTTCGCTATAATCCCTTTTCAATTCATTTCCATAGTAAAATCTCTTCCTAATGCATGTTCATTTGTAATCATTTCCCAGTGTATTTTCATACTATAATCCCTTTTCAATTGTTCCATAATAAATCCTCTTCCTAATGCATATTCATTTATAATCATTTCACAAG
>JBBBDQ010016239.1:0-21847 GCA_037127315.1 Ascarosepion bandense | reverse complement strand
CGACTAATCTTAGTTGGGGACTGGAATGCCGTCCTAACCCAAATGGGATAGAGGAAGGGAGCGCTAGCGGGTGGAGTGGTGATCGTAGCCTGGTTGATCTGATCGGCGAATTTGGTCTATCGATAGATACCGGGTCGATCATCGGTGGGAGCATGTGGACGTGGACGCATAGTTGGCCTTCTACCCGGGTATCCGCGTACCTGGATAGGATGTCAGAGAAGCCGACATAGACTTCTTAGAATGTCCAACGTTCCACTGGCTGAGCTACTCGGACCACAAACTCGTTTGTGCCCGGGTCGTATTAGACTTTAGGCCTAGGTTGTTGGCTGGTTATTGGAAGTTCAATCAGTCCTTATTGGACAGACGGGACTTTCGTGACCAGCTGACAAAACTAGTTCAGCGAAAGTGCTTGGGCGAGTCATTGAGGTAGGTGGTGGGTTAACCTTAAGGACACCGTTAGGTCTTTCGCCACCAAATATAGCCAGCGGCTCAACCTAGATAAGGCTGCGGAGGCAAGACGCTAGTGCTAATTTCACCCGGGCGGAGGCTGGAGGGGATCCCCTAGAGATAGCCTTAGCCAGGGGAGGCCCTGGAGCGCTCGACTAGCGGGCGCTACATGGGTCAGGTAATTAAGGGCTAAGTTAAGCAAGATGTTCGAAGCTGTGAACATGGGCGCAGGGCTGCGCAAGGAAGAAATTCATGGCCGGCGACCGGTACATTCGAGAGGTACGCGACCCGGAGAGGACATCTCCTAAGGTCCACCAACGACATGTGCGAGGCGTTCCGGCAGCATTTCGAACACCGATTTACCAAGGAGCCTGGACTCCGTGACGAGGAGTTTCGCAGCTATTTGGCTGACTTTCCCCGGCTTTTGCCGGCTAAGGCAACTGGCTGCGAAGGGAGATTACGGAGGACGAAATCTACGTGGCTTTGAAGAAGGTCGGCAGAGGCAAGTCGCCAGGCTTGGATGGTTTGCCCTATGAAATGTACTTGAGGATGTCGCACCTTTTTGTCCCGCTCTTGGCTGTCGTGTTCAACCACTGGTTTCGGCGGGGGTCCATCCCCGGTCGGATCACCAGAGGCGTGATCACGCTGTTGAGAAAAGGCAAGAAGGTTGGGAGGAACTAGATGATTACAGGCCCATAACTCTGCTAAACACAGAGTTAAAGATTTGGCCAAGATCTTCCTGACGAATCGCTTGCAGCTAGTTGCCGAGTCTCTGTTGGGACCGGATCAGACTTGTTCTGTGAAGGGACTGAACAATTCAGAGCAACCTGCACTTGATTCGCACGATCGTAGAGGGTGTAGAAGACGACGATGAGGCCGCGCTGATCAATTTGGATCAGTCCAAGGCATTTGATAGGATTGACCATGGCTACCTGGCTGCTGTCCTGCAGGCCGCCGGATTCAAACCCGACTTCAGCCGCTGGATTAGCCTTCTGTATCGCTCCCCCAAGGCTGTGGTACAGGTGAACGGGAAGCTGTCGGGCGCTTTCGCGCTGTCTAGGTCGGTCCGACAGGGTTGTCCACTGTCTTCTCTCCTTTACGTCCTGGCGTTGGAGCCCCTCCTTCGCCGGCTAAGGGACGAGACGGGCAGTCGGTCCCTACGTGGAATCGCAGTCCCTGGCGGAGCTCGAGCCAGGGTTTCCGCGTACGCCGATGACGTAACATTGCTTGTGTCCTCCCGCAGGGACATAGAGGCGGTACAGCAGGCGCTTGTACGGTACGAGAAGGTGGCCAGGGGCCGAATTAACTGCGACAAGTCTTCCGGCTTGCGGTTAGGCGCTTGGAAGGGTGTTTCCCTCCCGGGGCCCCTTCGACTGGACGGACGGGCCGGTCAAGCTCCTCGGAGTTTGGTTCGGTCCGGACTTACAGTTGGAGAAAAACTGGTCTGAAGTACTGGCAAAGGTCGGCGCGTCGGTCAAGGTTTGGCGTCGACGGGGTCTCTCCGTGAAGGGCAGCGGAGGTGTGCAACACATACCTCTTTCCGATCCTTGCCGGCTGTCAGTACTTCCCCTTTGTGACGATCATGAGAAGGCGCTCGAGGCGTTTGCTATTCTCCTGCCTGTGGAGAGGACGCAAACACATGGTCGACAAAGGGTCTGTTGCCTCCGTCCGTGTCAAGGGGGTCTGGGGATGCCACACTTGAGGAGCCACGTGCTCGCTTCGAGGTTGGCATTTCTCGGGCGCGCGTTGGAGGAAGATCGGTTGCTTGCGGGGTAGTGAGGGACATGTTCCCTTGCCTTGCAAAATCCCCCGACCCTATGGCTGACCGTCAGGCCTTGGGTGCGACCGAAATTCCTGCTCGAATGTCTGGCGGCCTTAGGCCATTCCACGGTCCAGTGACCTTTCACAGCTAGGAAACTCTTCTATCGGGGATTAGTGGAGGGTGCCGTGAAGGATAAGCTGTGGAGCAAGCTCGGCATGTCGAGAGTGGAGTACCGCTCTCATTGGTCTTGGGCGCGGGTGCGGATTGGCTCAGCAACTCTGAGTTCTCTCTGACCTGGCGATTGGCTCGGAATGGTTTGTCGCTCAATGACAAGCGTTTCGCAATGGGCCTGGCGGATTTGCCAGATTGAACGTTGCAACCTTGGAATCAAGGAGACGTCGGCGCACGCCTTCTTCCATTGTTCGCGCGTTCGCCCGTTGTGGGCGCGTGTCAGCTGACTGCTCGTATCTCGCCGCCGGGGAGCTTGTGCTCATTCAGTCGCGCATACGCTGTGGACAATGTGTCGCCCCCGTACTCTGGTGTGAAGCGGATGGTGTTTCTGTCGCTACTGGCCACGGCTAGAATGGTGATTTGGATGACGCGTCTGGAGGAAGTCTTGCGGGGAGGTCGTCTTTCGGATCAGGATCTAATCCGATATTTTGAGCACCAGCTCAAAATGAAGATTAGAACTGAACGGAAACGGCTGCACCGGCTGAACTGTAAAGGTGGATATATGCAGCGAGCCTGGTTCGTGTGACCGGGGCTAGCCTTGATTTTCTTTTTAGTTCTGCAAGTCACATCGGGGTGGATTCCTCTGGAACCCCTCCCGCGGTTAAGGTTAGCTTTCTTTTGTATACCTAGTTAATGTGAGTGAATGTATTTGTCCTAGCCTGTTCCCGGCTCCATTGCTTTTGTTATGATCCAGTTCGAGATTCCCACTGACCATTGTTATTTTTGCCCGTTTTATTCTCGGCTGGAGCCTTATATTCTCAGTCCAATTTGTTTTGTACCCAGCTCCATTCCCCTTAGAAAGGCGGCTTGATTTTGTCTCTACAGGCAGAATACAGTGGCCTCTTTAATTACGAGGGTGTGTTTGGGTCTTACTAACATTTTGTATAAATATTCATTTGAAATTGTTTTTGTTTTGGGGTTTTACAATTCCCCTCCCCATCATATCATCTCATGTACAAATGTTAAAATCTATTTTTTGTACTATAATTGTAAATAGTCACAAATTTTTATGTACAAATTTTAAATCTATTTTTTGTAAATAATCACAAATTTTTATGTACATTTGGGGCGTTTTTGTAGGTCCCCGGTATGTTTTTTTTTGCGATATTTTGGTGCTAGATAAGTACGAGGTGTTGATGGACAAATTATTGCCACATGGTGAATGAGAATCATTGTAACGTATGTATGGGTCGTGAGATCAGCTAGGTATGGATATGGCTTTGAAGACCACCCCAAGTTTTTGTTCCCCCTCCCACTTTCGACTGGCAATGCCCGTAATTCATGTAAAAATGAATAAATAAAACCAGCCACTTCCCCCAGACTTTTGTTTGTGTGGATTGTGTTGTGGGAGCTTAGGCTGAACCATTTTGTTCCTCCGTGTTATTTGTTCGCACTTTGTCTCGGACATACTGATTTCCAGCTCGAGTTCGTGCTCGAGCCGCGTAAGTAGCGGTTCTCGAAACCGCGAAACACCAAGAGTTGTCCACCTCGTGGCATGGCCACGGCCCCCCTGTTCGTTGGAAGAGCCTAGTGGGAGTAGTTGTTCCGCAGTGATATCTGCTTTTCGCACTTTGTCTCTTGGACAACTGATTTCCAGCCCGAGTTCATTGCTCGGGCCAGCGTAAAGCTGGTTTCATCGAAAACGCGAAACGCAGAAAGAAGTTGTCCGGTGATCGGTACCATCGGCGCCCGGCACAGAGGACCGGGAAATCGGCACTCCCACCACGGCACGTCTGGGAGATTGGCAACTGTGTGACGCAGACGACGACGTCATGGCCGCACCATGACCAGTGCCGAGAGCATGCTGTTCGGCTCCCCACACCAGCGGAAGTGGCGGCGGCCACACTGTCAGCGACCAGACCAGCAGCGGCGACTGCACCTGCAGCAGGAGCACAGCAGCGGCGACTGCACGCCAGCAGCCAGACCGGCAGCGGCGACTGCACCTGCAGCGACCACCCCAGCATCGGCGACTGCACCTGCAGCAGCGACCAATCCAGCGGCGGCGACTGCACCTGCAGCAGCGACCAATCCAGCGGCGACTGCGCAGCAATGACGTGCAGCAGCAGCAGCCAAACCTGCTCAGCGACCGGATCTGCAGCAGCATCCAGACCGGCAGCAACTGCAGCAACACCCCCGGCACGGACAGCAGCAGCAGCAGCAGCAGCAGCAGCAGCACCAGCGTCCCCCTTACCCTCGACCTCTGGGTGGAAGGAGGCAAAAATCACGCGTAAGGACGAGCTAGCCAGTCCATCCAAAGGATTACGCGGAGGCCATCAGGGGGACGGAGCTCGTCTCTTGACCGGACAATTGGCGCAGATCGAGGCGGAGTCATCACCCTGATCCACCAGGACCTGAAGACAAAAAACTGATCGGCGTCCCCAGGGATACGCGTTCGAGGAGGGACTGCAGACACTGAAGATCAGAGCCAGGGCCGTAGCGAGGAGAAGCAACACCACGTGGGACGTCTGCTCATGCTGGCTCCGCCGAAGAAGCCAAGAACTTGATCGGCGTGGTTCTGGAAGCCAAAGCAGCTTCGATTTCACACGGAGTACATGGGCACAAGAAAGGTGAAAATCACGCTGCACGGCGTCCCCATGGACATTGATGAAGATCTTGTCGGCGCGCCTTCTTCGTGCCAATATGGAAGGGTGGCCGAAGTCTCCTCGCTGCGGTCAGAAAGCAGGATTCCTCACAGGAGACGCTGACCCTGCAGGTGACCATCACCGAATCCCCAACATCCTCACCTGCAGGGGTCGCGCCATCTACGTCATCGTAGAAGGCAGGAAGCCGTGCTGGGTCTGCAAGATCAAGGAGCACGTGGCAAAGGCATTGCCCAACCAGAATCCGGCCCTCAAGGCCCAACCAGCCAGTCAAGCAGCAACCGGCGGCGCAGGAGAAGGAGTGGCAAAACAAGCACAACCTACGCAGTCTCCGTGAGCGGCAAGGCAGCGGAATGGCAGGTGGTGGCCCGGGAAGAAACACAAAACCTTCCCCGGACAATGTGCCGCCACCTGTCAAGACACGCACCAAGCGCCCCGGTGGGGCTACTGTCGACTCCTACCAAAACCCTAAGGAGTCCCCGGCGAAGGCGCCGGCAAAACCAAAGTGTCTCCTCCCAAACAGAGGAAGGTAAAGAAGTCCTTCCCCCCAGCAAATGGAAGTACAAAGGACACCCTCCCTGAAACGTGGGAGGAGAGGAAGAGGCAGAGGAGCAGCACAACAACACAAAGGCCAGGAGGAGGAGCCAGGAGCAACGAAAGGAGGCCGCGAGCCAGCAGCTCTACCATGATGTCTAAGTTAAACAGACTTATGCACTAAAGGTTTCACTTCATCCTTCAGCACTCCCAGTCCCCAGTCTTTAAACTGACCCCCCTGAAATCATGTACTTTAACCCCACTCCCCTCCTCCTCCTCTGTCCACTCCTCTCGGGCAAAAAAGAAAAAAGCCCTGCCCCAAAGGGAAGCATACTTAAAGTGAGTGAGGACGTTGCCTCCTGAGTGGTCATCTCAGGGGCGAAGCTATTAAAGCCCTGCTGGAAGCTGACTGGTGGATGGCAAACCAGTTGAAGATCCTACAGCTTTCCCCAGGCCCCAGGTGTCATCACCCTGGTGAGGAACACCGGTGGCAACAGGATCACATCTTTGAAAGCAAAGAGACATTTTGCAAAAGTTACCATGGTTCAGCACAACATACACCTGAACTCAAAAAATGGAAAAAAATTGTTCGGGGAGGTCCCTGTTTTTAACTTTTGAATATATAGGGTAGTGAAACTAACATACGGACGTTGGCGGCCGTTATCTGGTGGACGGATTACGTCCGATGGAACAGGTTCCTAGGACGGGTCGTCGAGGGGATTCCTCTGAGATTTCAAAAATGTCACGACATAGCGGCTGTAGTGTTTTGTTGCATGTTTTTTGTTTTTGTTCTTTCCATAGAACTAAATCTGTCTATTAGCCAGCTTAATGCGAATGGCCTGAGGGATCGGGAGTAAGGCGGCTCGCCTGCTTCGTGACCTCTTGTCGTTCGGCGTGGATGTGGCCGCGATCAAGAGGGCTTTCACTTCTGGTGCAGGTCGATAAGTAATCTAACGAGCTGTATCCAGTATTCAACTATGTGGGAGCCGGCATGCCAGAGGTGTTTCTTTGCTGGTCAAGCACCCTGGATGCGAGGATCGACCTTGTCCATGTCGGTGCCGAGGCCGGCTGATCGTGGCTGCGGAGTATTGCAGTGAAAAGCAAGTCGTTCCGGCTGATTGCGGTTTATGCGCCCAATGTCCCGGGTGAGCGTGTCTCTTTCTTTCATTTGTTGGAGCCCTTCATGGTGCATTCAACACGAAGCTAAAGCCTTAGTTGGGGACTGGAATGCCGTCCCTAGCAAATGGGATAGAGGAAGGGGCACTTTAGCGGGCCGGTGATGATCGTAGCCTGGTTGATCTGATCGGCGAATTTGGTCTCGTCGGTAATAGATACCGAGTCGATCATCCGGATCAGGAGCATGTGGACGTGGACATAGTTGGCCTTCTACCCCACGGGTATCCGCGTACCTGGATAGGATGTTAGTCAGAGAAGCCGACATAGACTTCTTAGAATGTCCAACGTTCCACTGGCTAGGCTACTCGGACCACAAACTCGTTTAAGGTGGTGTTAGACTTTAGGCCTAGGTTGGCTGATTGTGGAGACCAATCAGTCCCTTGGACAGGCGGGACTTTCGTGACCAGCTGACAAAGCTTCAGCGGGAATTAACTGGGCGAGTCATTGGGGGTAGGTGGTGGGTTAACTTCAAGGACACCATTAGGTCTTTTTTCGCCACCAAATATAGCCAGCGGCTCAACCTATGGGCAGCTGCGGAGGCAAAGACACTTAGCGCCTAGTCGGGCAGGCTGGAGGGGATCCCCTAGGGCCGGGCACTGTAGCCAGGGAGGCCCTGGGGAGCGTTCGACTAGCGGGCCTACGTAGGTCAGGTAATTAGGAGCTAAGTTAACTGTTCCGAAGCTGTGAACATGGGCGCAGAACTGCGCAAGGAAGAAATTCAGGCCGGCGACCGGTACATTCGAGGAGGTACGCGACCCGGAGGGACATCTCTAAGGTCCACCAACGACATGTGCGAGGCGTTCCGACGCATTTCGAACACCGATTTACCAAGGAGCCTGTGGACTCCGTGACGAGGAGTTTCGCAGCTATTTGGCTGACTTTCCCCGGCTTGCCGGCTAGGCAACTAGCTGCGAGAGGGAGATTACGGAGGACGAAATCTACGTGGCTTTGAAGAAGGTCGGCAGAGGCAAGTCGCCAGGCTTGGATGGTTTGCCCTATGAAATGTGCCCGGATGTCGCACCTTTTTGTCCCGCTCTTGGCTGTCGTGTTCAACCACTGGTTTCGGCGGGGTCCATCCCCGGTCGGATCACCAAGAGCGTGATCACGCTGTTGAAAAAGGCAAAGAGGTTGGGAGGGAACTAGATATTACAGGCCCATAACTCTGCTAAACACAGAGTTAAAGATTTTGGCCAAGATCCTGACGAATCGCTTGCAGCTAGTTGCATTCCGAGTCTCTGTTGGGACCGGATCAGACTTGTTCTGTAGAAGGGACGAACGAATCAGAGCAACCTGCACTTGATTCGCACGATCGTAGAGGTGTAGAAGACGACGATGGTGCCCTGGTCAATTTGGATCAGTCCAAGGCATTTGATAGGATTGACCATGGCTACCTGGCTGCTGTCTGCAAGGCCGCGGATGCGGCCCGACTTCAGCCGCTGGATTAGCCTTCTGTATCGCTCCCCCAAGGCTGTGGTACAGGTGAACGGGAAGCTGTCGGGCGCTTTCCCGCTGTCTAGGTCGGTCCGACAGGGTTGTCTGTCTTCTCTCCTTTACGTCCTGGCGTTGGAGCCCCTCCTTCGCCGGCTAAGGGACGAGACGGGCAGTCCGGTCCTACGTGGAATCACAGTCCCTGGCCGGAGCTCTGAGCCAGGGTTTCCGCCGCCGATGACGTAACGACCTTTGTGTCCTCCCGCAGGGTATAGAGGCCGGTACAGCGGGCGCTTGTACAGTACGAGAAGGTGACAGGGGCCAAGTGCTTGCGACAAGTCTTCCCGGCTTGCGGTTAGGCGCTTGGAAGGGTGTTTCCCTCCCGGGGCCCTTCGACTGGACGGACGGGCCGGTCAAGCTCCTCGGGAGTTTGGTTCGGTCCGGACTTACAGTTGGAGAAAAACTGGTCTGAAGTACTGGCAAAGGTCGGCGCGTCGGTCAAGGTTTGGCGTCGACGGGGTCTCTCCGTGAAGGGCTTGGCGGAGGTGTACAGCATACCTCTTTCCATGATCCTTTGCAACTGTCGTCTTCCCCTTTATCGAACTGGTCATGCGAAGGCGCTCGTTGCATGTTCTACTACTGTGGAGAACAAGCACATGGTCGTGACAAAGAGATCCTTATCCGTCCGTGTCAAGGGATCCTGAGGATACCACTTGGGGAGCCACGTGCTCGCTTCGAGGTTGGCATTTCTCAGGCGCGCGTTGGAGGAAGATCGGTTGCTTGCGGGGGTAGTGAGGGACATGTTCCTTGCCCCTTTCCTCGCTCCCCGACCCCTATGGCTGACCGTCAGGCCTTGGGTGCGACCGAAATTCCTGCTCGAATGTCTGGCGGCCTTACAGGCCATTCCACGGTCCAGTGACCTTTCACAGCCTAGAAACTCTTCTATCGGGGATTAGTGGAGGGTGCCGTGAAGGATAAGCTGTGGAGTAAGCTCGGCATGTCGAGAGTGGGTACCGCTCTCATTGGTCTTGGGCGCCAGGTGCGGTTGGCTCAGCAACTCTGAGTTCTCTCTGACCTGGCGATTGGCTCGGAATGGTTTGTCGCTCAATGACAAGCGTTTCGCAATGGGCCTGGCGGATTTGCCAGATTGTGAACGTTGCAACCTTGGAATCAAGGAGACGTCGGCGCACGCCTTCTTCCATTGTTCCTTTCCGCACGTTCGCCCGTTGTGGGCGCGTGTCGGCGAGTTGACTGCTCGTATCTCGCCGCGGGAGCTTGTGCTCATTGATCGCGCATACGCTGTGGACAATGTGTCGCCCCCGTACCCTGGTGTGAAGCGGATGGTGTTTCTGTCGCTACTGGCCACGGCTAGAATGGTGATTTGGATGACGCGTCTGGAGGAAGTCTTGCGGGGAGGTCGTCTTTCGGATCGGGATCTAATCCGATATTTTGAGCACCAGCTCAAAATGAAGATTAGAACTGAACGGAAACGGCACCCGACAGACTTTAACCAAGGTGGATATATGCAGCGAGCCTGGTTCGTGTGACCGGGGCTAGCCTTGATTTTCTTTTTTGAATTCTGCCAAGTCACATCGGGGTGGATTCCTCTGGAACCCCTCCCGCGGTTAAGGTTAGCTTTCTTTTGTATACCTAGTTAATGTGAGTGAATGTATTTGTCCTAGCCTGTTTCGGCTCCATTGCTTTTGTTATGATCCAGTTCGAGATTCCCACTGACCATTGTTATTTTGCCCCGTTTTGACTTTCTCGGCTGGGTCAGCCTTATATATTCTCCGGTCAATTTATTTTTTGTACCCAGCTTCTCCATTCCCCTTAGAAAGAGAGCGGCAGTTTTGTCTCTACAGGCAGAATACAGTGGCCTCTTTAATTACGAGGAATTGAGTTTGGGTCTTACTAACATTTTGTATAAATATTCATTTGAAATTGTTTTTGTTTTTGGGGATTTTTTTGTTTCTTCATACCCCTCCCCATCATATCATCTCATGTACAAATGTTAAAATCTATTTTTGTACTATAATTGTAAATAGTCACAAATTTTTTATGTACAAGGAATTTTTTAAATCTATTTTTGTAAATAATCACAAATTTTTATGTACATTTGGGGCGTTTTTATGAGTCCCCCGGTATGTTTTTGCGATATTTTGGTGCTAGATAAGTACAGTGTTGATGGACAAATTCTTATGGTGAATGGGGAATCATTTAATATGTATGGGTCGTGAATCCGATTGCTAGGTATAGGATATAGTAACTGAGAAGACCCACCCAAGTTTTGTTCCCCCTCCCACCTTTCGGCCTTGTGCTGTAATTCATGTAAAAATGAATAAATAAAACCAGCCACTTCCCCCAGACTTTTGTTTGTGTGGATTTTGTGTTGTGGGAGCTTAGTGGAGCATTTGTTCCTCCGTGTTATTTGTTCGCACTTTGTCTCTCGGACATACTGATTTCCAGCTCGAGTTCATTGCTCGAGCCCGCGTAAAAGTAGCGGTTTCTCGAACGCGAAACACCAGGAAGCGTGCAGTTGTCCACCTCATTGGCGGCTGCAGCTAGCCACTTCCCCCTGTTCGTTGGAAGAGCCTAGTGGAGTAGTTGTTCCATGATGATATCCTGCTCACTTTGTCTCTTGGACAACTGATTTCCAGCCCGAGTTCATTGCTCGGGCCGGCTCCAGCAGCGGTTTCTGCCGAAAACGCGAAACACCAGGAAGAAGTTGTCCGGTGATCGGTGCTTGTGGCATGGCGGCTGCGAAGGACCGGGGAAGTCGGCACTCCACCACGGCGTCCGGTGGGAGATTGGCAGCACAATGACGCAGACGGCGACGACGTCATGGCCACTTTCCGCGGTAGTGGGAGGCATGCTGTTCGGCTCCCCACACCGAGGAGGCGGCGGCGGCCACCACTGTCGGCAGCGACCGGACCAGCAGCGGCGACTGCACCTGCACGGCAGAGACCACCCCAGCGGCGGCGACTGCACCTGCAGCAGCGACCAGACCAGCAGCGGCGACTGCACCTGCAGCAGCAGCGCACCCAGCAGCGGCGACTGCACCTGCAGCAGCGACCAATCCAGCAGCGGCGACTGCACCTGCAGCAGCGACGACCAATCCAGCAGCGGCGACTGCACCTGCAGCAGCAACCAAACGTGCAGCAGCAGCAGCAGCAAAACCCTGCTCCAGCGACCGGATCTGCGGCAGCGTCCAGACCGGCGGCAACTGCAACAGCAACACCCCCACCGGCACGGACAGCAGCAGCAGCAGCAGCAGCAGCAGCAGCACCAGCGTCCCCTTACCCTCGACCTCTGGGTGGAAAGGAGGCAAGAAGATCACGCGGAAAGACGAGGACTATTACCAGTCCATCCAAAAGGATTACGCGGAATACATCAGGGGACGGGCTCAAATCTCCGGCCGGACCAATTGAAAACACCAGATCGAGGCGAGAGTCATCACCCTGATCACCAAGGACCTGAAGGCCAAGAAACTCGTCGGCGTCCCAGGGATACGTTCGAGGAGGGACTGCAGACGCAGAAGATCAAGAGCCAGGGCCGTAGCGAGGAGAAGCAACACCACGTGGGACGTCACTAACCGGCTCCGCCGAAGCCAAGGCGATCGGCGTGGTTCTGGAGACCAAAACGCTTTCAAGTTCCACACGGAGTACATGGGCACGAAGAAGGTGAAAATCACGCTGCGTGACCACATGGACATTGCTGAGGAGGTCCAATGGGCGCCCAACCTGGTAATATGGAAGGGTGGCAGAAGTCTCCTCGCTGCGGTCGAAAACGGGTTACTCACGGGAGACATGACCCTGCAGGTGACCCTGGACAAGGAAAACATCTTAAAATCCCCAACATCACCTCTGCAGGGTCGTGCCATCCTTCGTCATCGTAGAGGCGGAAGCCGTGCTGTTGGGTCTGCGGGTCGGCGGGCACGTAGCGAAAACGTGCCCAACCAAGAATCCGGCCCTAAAATTCAACCGCGGCTAACCGGTCAAGCAGCAACCAGCGGCGCAGAGAAGGAGATGGCGGAAAACCAAGCACAACCTACGCAGTCTCCCGTGACCAACAAGAACGGCAGATAGCAGGTGGTGGCAGAGCCAAAAAACCTTCCCGGACAATGTGCCGCCACCTGTCAAGACGCCCTGCCAAACGGGCCAGTGGGGCTGTCGACTCTACCAAACCTAAGGAGTCCCGGCGAAGGCGCCGGCAAAACCAAAGGAGGTGTCTCCTCCCAAACAACAGAGGAAGCAAAGTCCTTCCCCCAGCAAATGGAAGTACAAGGACACCCTCCCTGAAACGTGGGAGAGAGGAAGAGGCAGAGGAGCAGCTGGCAGCACAAAGGCCAGGAGGAAGGAGCCAGGAGCAACGAAAGGAGGCCGCGAGCCGAAAATGCAGCTCTCTACCAGTGTCTCCAGTTAAACAGACTTATGCCTAAAGGTAAGAAGTCTTCCTTCCATCCCCGCAAGCCTCCCAGTCCCCAGTCTTTAAACTGACCCCCCTGAAATCATGTACTTTAACCCCCACTCCTCCCCTCCTCCTCTGTCCCTTATCTCGGGCAAAAAGAAAAAGCCTTGCCCAAGGGGAAGCACTCCTTAAAGTGAGTGAGGACGTTGCCTCTGAGTGGTCATCTCAGAGGCAGAAAACTCTTCAGCCCCTGCTGAAGCTGACTTAAGTGGAGGGCAAACCAGTTGAAGATCCTAGAAACTTTCCCCAGGCCCCAGGTGTCATCACCCTGGTGAGGAACACCGGTGGCAGCCTGAGGGTCTAGGATCACATCCACAGAAACAAAGAGACATTTTGCAAAAGTTACCATGGTTCAGCACAACACACCTGAACTCAAAAAAATGGAAAAAAATTGTTCAGGGAGGTCCCCTGTTTTACTCCACCCCAGTCTCTATAGGGTAGTAAAACTAACATACCCCACGGACGTTGGCGGCATTGTCCTAGACGGACGGATTACGTCCGATGTAGGAACGGGTTCCCTAGGACAGTCCGTCGGGGTCCTATCTGCTAGGGATTTCCGTCCCACGTATGTGACTAGTATTTTTGTTGCATGTTTTTGTTGTTTTTCCTTTTCAGAACTAAATCATGTCTATTAAGATAGCCAGCTTAAATGCGAATGGCCTGAGGGATCGGGGTAAGGCGGCTCGCCTGCTTCGTGACCTCTTGTCGTTCGGCATTGGATGTGGCCGCGATCCAAGAGACTCACTTTGTTTGCGAAGTCGACTCGTGTGCTGTCTAACGACTATGTCGTCTATTCAGCATATGGGAGCCGGCATGCCAGAGGTGTTTCTTTGCTGGTCAAGCGTACCCTGGACGCGAGGATCGACCTTGTCCATGTCGGTGCCGAGGGCCGGCTGATCGTGGCAGATATTGCAGTGAAAAGCAAATCGTTCCGGCTGATTGCGGTTTATGCGCCCAATGTCCCAGGTGAGCGTGTCTCTTTCTTTCGGCTGTTGGAGCCCTTCCATGGTGCATTCAACACGGCTAATCTTAGTTGGGGACTGGAATGCCGTCCTAACCCCAAATGGGATAGAGGGAAGGGGCGCTAGCGGGTGGAGTGGTGATCGTAGCCTGGTTGATCTGATCGGCGAATTTGGTCTCGTCGATAGATACCGGGTCGATCATCCGGATGGGAGCATGTGGACGTGGACGCATAGTTGGCCTTCTACCCGGGTATCCGCGTACCTGGATAGGATGTTAGTCGAAGAGGCCGGCCTAGACTTCTTAGAATGTCCAACGTTCCACTGGCTAGGCTACTCGGACCACAAACTCGTTTGTGCCCGGGTCGTGTTAGACTTTAGGCCTAGGTTGGCTGGTTATTGGAAGTTCAATCAGTCCTTATTGGACAGACGGGACTTTCGTGACCAGCTGACAAAACTAGTTCAGCGGGAATTAACTGGGCGAGTCATTGGGGAGTACGGGTGGTGGGTTAACCTTAAGGACACCATTAAGATGCTTTTGCCACCAAATACGTAGCGGCTCAACCTAGATAAGGCTGCGGAGGCAAAGACGCGGTGCTAATTTCGCCCGGGCGGAGGCTGGTGGGGATCCCCTAGAGATAGCCTTGACCAGGGAGGCCCTGGAGCGTTCGACTAGCGGGCGCTACATGGGTCAGGTAATTAGGGCTAAGTTAAGCAAGATGTCTTCGAAGCTGTGAACATGGGCGCAGAACTGCACAAGGAAGAAATTCGCCAGGCCGGCGACCGGTACATTCGAGAGGTACGCGACCCCGGAGGGACATCCTAGGTCCACCAACGACATGTGCGAGGCGTTCGGCAGCATTTCGAACACCGATTTACCAAGGAGCCTGGACTCCGTGACCGAGAGTTTCGCAGCTATTTGGCTGACTTTCCCCGGCTTTTGCCGGCTGAAGCGGCTAGCTGCGAAGGGAGATTACGGAGGACGAAATCTACGTGGCTTTGAAGAAGGTCGGCAGAGGCAAGTCGCCAGGCTTGGATGGTTTGCCTAAGAATGTACTTGAGGATGTCGCACCTTTTTGTCCCGCTCTTGGCTGTCGTGTTCAACCACTGGTTTCGGCAGGGGTCCATCCCCGGTCGGATCACCAGGGGCGTGATCACCTTTGTTGAGAAAAGGCAAGAAGGTTGGGAGGGAACTAGATGATTACAGGCCCATAACTCTGCTAAACACAGAGTTAAAGATTTTGGCCAAGATCCTGACGAATCGCTTGCAGCTAGTTGCCGAGTCTCTGTTGGGACCGGATCAGACTTGTTCTGTGAAGGGACGAACAATTCGAAACAACCTGCACTTGATTCGCACGATCGTGGGGTGTAGAAGACGACGATGAGGCCGCGCTGATCAATTTGGATCAGTCCAAGGCATTTGATAGGATTGACCATGGCTACCTGGCTGCCTCCTGCAGGCCGCCGGATTCAAACCCGACCCGCTGGATTAGCCTTCTGTATCGCTCCCCCAAGGCTGTGGTACAGGTGAACGGGAAGCTGTCGGGCGCTTTCGCGCTGTCTAGGTCGGTCCGACAGGGTTGTCCACTGTCTGCTCTCCTTTACGTCCTGGCGTTGGAGCCCCTCCTTCGCCGGCTAAGGGACGAGACGGGCAGTCCGGTCGTGAATCGCAGTCCCTGGCGGAGCTCGGGCAGGGTTTCCCCGCGTACGCCGATGACGTAACGACCTTTGTGTCCTCCCGCAGGGACATAGGGGAGGCGGTACAGGCGCTTTGTACGGTACGAAGGTGACAGGGGCCAGAATTAACGACAAGTCTTCCGGCTTGCGGTTAGGCGCCTGGAAAGGGTGTTTCCCTCCCAGGGCCCTTCGACTGGACGGACGGGCCGGTCAAGCTCCTCCGGAGTTTGGTTCGGTCCGGACTTACAGTTGGAGAAAAACTGGTCTGAAGTACTGGCAAAGGTCGGCGCGTCGGTCAAGGTTTGGCGTCGACGGGGTCTCTCCGTGAAGGGCTTGGCGGAGGTGTGCGCCACCTTCCTCTTTCCCATGATCCTTTACCGGCTGTCCGTCTTCCCTTTCGTGAACGATCGCTGAGAAGGCGCTCGAGCGTTTTGCTATTCTCCTGCCTGTGGAGAGGACGCAAACACATGGTCGACGAGGAGTCCTGTTGCCTCCGTCCGTGTCAAGGGGTCTGGGGATGCCACACTTGGGAGCCACGTGCTCGCTTCGGGGTTGGCATTTCTCAGGCGCGCGTTGGAGGAAGATCGGTTGCTTGCGGGGGTAGTGAGGGGCCTGTTCCCTTGCCTTACCATCGCTCCCCCGACCCTATGGCTGACCGTCAGGCCTTGGGTGCGACCGAAATTCCTGCTCGAATGTCTGGCGGCCTTACAGGCCATTCCACGGTCTCAGTGACACCTTTCACAGCCTGAGAAACTCTTCTATCGGGGATTAGTGGAGGGTGCCGTGAAGGATAAGCTGTGGAGTAAGCTCGGCATGTCGAGAGTGGAGTACCGCTCTCATTGGTCTTGGGCGCCAGGTGCGGATTGGCTCAGCAACTCTGAGTTCTCTCTGACCTGGCGATTGGCTCGGAATGGTTTGTCGCTCAATGACAAGCGTTTCGCAATGGGCCTGGCGGATTTGCCAGATTGTGAACGTTGCAACCTTGGAATCAAGGAGACGTCGGCGCACGCCTTCTTCCATTGTTCGCGCGTTCGCCCGTTGTGGGCGCGTGTCGGCAATGACTGCTCGTATCTCGCCGCAGGAGCTTGTGCTCATTGATCGCGCATACGCTGTGGACAATGTGTGGCGCCCCGTACTCTGGTGTGAAGCGGATGGTGTTTCTGTCGCTACTGGCCACGGCGATGGTGATTTGGATGACGCGTCTGGAGGATCTTGCGGGGAGGTCGTCTTTCGGATCAGGATCTAATCCGATATTTTGAGCACCAGCTCAAAATGAAGATTAGAACTGAACGGAAACGGCACCGACGAACTTAGCAAAAAGGTGGATATATACGGCGAGCCTGGTTCGTGTGACCGGGGCTAACATAGTTTTCTTTTTTAGTTTCTGCCAAGTCACATCGGGAGTTCCTCTGGAACCCCTCCGCGGTTAAGGTTAGCTTTCTTTTGTATACCTAGTTAATGTGAGTGAATGTATTTGTCCTAGCCATTTCCCGGCTCCATTGCTTTTGTTATGATCCAGTTCGAGATTCCCACTGACCATTGTTATTTTGCCCCGTTTTATTCTCGGCTGGGTCAGCCTTATATATTCTCAGTCCAATTTATTTTTGTACCCAGCTTCTCCATTTCCCCTTAGAAGAGCGGCTTGATTTTGTCTCTACAGGCAGAATACAGTGGCCTCTTTAATTACGAGGGTGTGTTTGGGTCTTACTAACATTTGTATAAATATTCATTTGAAATTGTTTTTGTTTTTGGGGATTTTTTTGTTTCTTCACACCCCTCCCCATCATATCATCTCATGTACAAATGTTAAAATCTATTTTTGTACTATAATTGTAAATAGTCACAAATTTTTATGTACAAATTTTAAAATTAACAAATAATCACAAATTTTTATGTACATTTGGGGCGTTTTTTGTAGGTCCCCGGTATGTTTTTGCGATATTTTGGTGCTAGATAAGTACGAGTGTTGATGGACAAATTCTTATGGTGAATGAGAATCATTGTAACGTATGTATGGGGTCGTGAATCCGATTAGCTTCTAGGTATAGGATATAGTAACAGAACCACCCCAAGTTTTGTTCCCCCTCCCACCTTCGGCCTTGTGCCATAATTCATATAAAAATGAATAAATAAAACCAGCCACTTCCCCCAGACTTTTGTTTGTGTGGATTTTGTGTTGTGGGAGCTTAGTGGAGCATTTGTTCCTCCGTGTTATTTGTTCGCACTTTGTCTCTCGGACGCACTGATTTCCAGCTCGGGTTCATTGCTCGAGCCCGCACATCAAGTAGCGGTTTCTCGAAACGAAACACAGAAGAGTTGTCCATTGGCATGGCCACGGCTAACCACTTCCCCCCCCCTGTTCGTTGGGGAAGAGCCTAGTGGAGTAGTTGTTCCGCAGTGATATCTGCTCGCACTTTGTCTCTTGGACAACTGATTTCCAGCCCGAGTTCATTGCTCAGGCCAGCGTAAAGTAGCGGTTTCATCAGAAAACGCGAAACACCGAAGAAGTTGTCCGGTGATCGGTCACTTTTGTGGCATGGCCACAGAAGGACCGGGGGAAGTCGGCACTCCCACCACGGCGTCGGTGGGAGATTGGCAACTGTGTGACGCAGACCGACGACGGCGTCATGGCCCGCACCATGACCGAGGTGGGAGAGCATGCTGTTCGGCTCCCCCACACCAGCGGAGGCAGCGGCGGCGGCGCTTCTGTCAGCAGCGACCAGACCAGCAGCGGCGACTGCACCAGCAGAGACCACCCCAGCAGCGGCGACTGCACCTGCAGCAGCGACCAGACCAGCAGCGGCGACTGCACCTGCAGCAGCGACCACACCTTGTAGCCCGGCGACTGCACCTGCAGCGACCAATCCAGCAGCGGCGACTGCACCTGCAGCAGCGACCAATCCAGCAGCGGCGACTGCACCTGCAGCAGCAACCAAACGTGCAGCAGCAGCAACCAAACCTGCTCCAGCGACCGGATCTGCAGCAGCATCCAGACCGGCGGCAACTGCAGCAGCAACACCCCCACCGGCACGGACAGCAGCAGCAGCAGCAGCAGCAGCAGCAGCACCAGCGTCCCCCTTACCCTCGACCTCTGGGTGAAGGGAGGCAAGAAGATCACGCGTAAGGACGAGGACTGTTACCAGTCCATCCAAAAGGATTACGCGGAATACATCCAGGGGGACGGGCTCGTCTCGAAGCCGGACCAATTGGCGCCAGATCGAGGGCGAGGAATTTCATCACCCTGATCCGCAAGGACCTGAAGACCAAAAAACTGATCGGCGTCCCCAGGGATACGTTCGAGGAGGGACTGCAGACACTGAAGATCAGGCAAGGGCCGTAGCGAGGAGAAGCAACACACCACGTGGGACGTCCTGCTCGGCTCCGCCGAAGAAGCCAAGAACGTCCTGACGTGGTTCTGGGGCAAAACGCTCCAGTTCCACACGGAGTACATGGGCACGAAGAAGGTGAAAATCACGCTGCGGCGTCCCATGGACATTGATGAAGATCACGTCGGCGCCTTCTTCGTGCAATATGGAAGGGCTGGCCGAAGTCTCTCCTCGCTGCGGTCGAAAGCAGGATTCCTCACAGGAGACATGACCCTGCAGGTGACCCTGAACAAGGAAAACGACATCGCAAAGATCCCCAAATACCTGCAGGGGTCGCGCCATCTACGTCATCGTAGAAGGCAGGAAGCCGTGCTGTTGGGTCTGCGGGTCGGCGGAGCACGTGGCAAGGCGTGCCCAACCAAGAATCCGGCCCTCAAGGCCCAACCAGCCCAACCAGTCAAGCAGCAGCAGCGGCGCAGGAGAAGAATGGCGCAAAACAAGCACAACCTACGCAGTCTCCCGTAGCAACAAAGACGGCGAATGGCAGGTGGTGGCCAGGGAAGAAACCTAAAACCTTCCCCGGACAATGTGCCGCCACCTGTCAAGACGCCTGCCAAGCAAGACCCCGGTGGGGCTGTCGACCCCTACCAAACCTAAGGAGTCCCCAGCAGAAGGCGCCGGCAAAACCAAAGGAGGTGTCTCCTCCCAAGCGAAGGAAGGCAAGAAGTCCTTCCCCCCAGCAAATGGAAGTACAAAGGACACCCTCCCTGAAACGTGGGAGAGAGGAAGAGGCAGAGGAGCAGCACAACAACACAAAGGCCAGGAGAAGGAGCCGGAGCAACGAAAGGAGGCCGCGAGCCGAAAAAATGCAGCTCTCTAGTGTCTCAGTTAAGCAGACTTATGCACTAAGTGAAGTCTTCCTTCATCCCCACCGAAAGCCTCCCAGTCCCCAGTCTTTAAACTATTTACAAATCATGTACTTTAACCCCCACTCCCTCCCCTCCTCCTCTGTCCACTCCCTCTCGGGCAAAAAGAAAAAGCCCTGCCCACCTGCTGAGGAAGCACTCCTTAAAGTGAGTGACGTTACCCCCCGTGAGTGGTCATCTCAGAGGCGAAAATCCTTAAAGCTCTGCTGAGGCTGACCCCAGTGTGGAGGAAAGAATACCCAGTGCACCCCAGAAACTTTCCCCAGGCCCTCAGTGTCATCACTTGGTGAGGAACACCAGTGCAACCTGAGGGTCTGGGACACATCCACGAAGCAAAAAGACACCCTCGCAAATAACTATGGTTCAGCACAACACACCTGAACCAAAAAAATGGAAAAATTGTTCGGGGAGGTCCCCCGTTTTACTCCACCCCTAGTCTGTAGGTAGTGAAACTAACATACCCCACGGACGTTGGCGGCATTGTCCTAGACGGACGGATTACGTCCGATGGTGGGAACGGGTTCCCCTAGACAGTCCGTCGGGGTCCATCTGGGTTAGGATTTCCCGTCCCGTATGTGACTAGTACTTTTGTTGCATGTTTTTGCCATGTTTTTTCCTTTTCAGAACTAAATCATGTCTATTAAGATAGCCAGCTTGAAATTTTGGTCGGCCTGAGGGATCGGGGCGGCTCGCCTGCTTCGTGACCTCTGAGTCGTCTCTACGTGATGTGGGCCGCGATCCAAGAGACTCACTTTGCTCAGGTCGACTCGTGTAAAGCGTTCAACGATCGCTGCGTCGTCTATTCGCAGCATATGGGAGCCGGCATGCCGAGGTAAGCTTTTGCTGGTCAAGCGTACCCTGATGCGAGGATCAGACCTTGTCCATGTCGGTGCCGAGGGCCGGCCGATCGTGGCAGATATTGCAGGAAAAGTGAAGTCGTTCCGGCTGATTGCGGTTTATGCGCCCAATGTCCCAGGTGAGCGTGTCTCTTTTCTTTCCGGCTGTTGGAGCCCTTCATGGCATTCAACACGGTACACCTTAGTTGGGTAACGAATGTTGTCCCAACCCCCAAATGATAGAGGAAGGGGCGCTAGCGGTGGGAGGTGATCGTAGCCTGGTTGATCTGATCGACAGCAATCGGTCTCGTCGATAGATACCGGGCCGATCATCCGGATGGGAGCATGTGGACGTGGACGCATAGTTGGCCTTCTACCCGGGTATCCGCATACCTGGATAGGATGTTAGTCGAGAAGCCGACATAGACTTCTTAGAATGTCCAAATGTCCCACTGGTTAGGTTATCGACCACAAACTCGTTTGTGCCCGGGTGGTGTTAGACTTTAGGCCTAGGTTGGCTGGTTATTGGAAGTTCAATCAGTCTCCGGCTGGACAGGCGGGACTTTCGTGACCAGCCAGACAAAACTAGTTCAGCGGGAATTAACTGGCGAGTCATTGGGAGTAGGTGGTGGGTTAACCCTTGGCACATCACTAGGGTCTTTTGCCACCAACATAGCCAGCGGCTCAACCTAGATAAGGTTGGGTGGAGGCAAAGACACTTAGTGCTAATTTCACCCGGTGAGGCTGAGTGGGATCTCTAGAGATAGCCTTAGCTAAGGAGGCCCCGGAGTTCGATTAAGCAAGCGCCACATGGGTCATAATTATGGGCTAAGCGAAGCAAAGATGTTCTTCAGTTGTGAATATGGCGGCAACTGCGTGGCGGAAGAAATGCCGCTGGCGACCAAAGGTATTCGAGAGGGTACGCGACCCGGAGGACATCTCCAAGGTCCACCAACGACATGTGCGAGTGTTCCGGCAGCATTTCTCTTTGAACACCGATTTAATAAGAATGGACTCCGTGACGAGGAGTTTCGCAGCTATTTGGCTGACTTTCTCGGCTTTTGCCGCACGGAAGCGACAGTTGCGGCGAGATTACGGAGGACGAAATCTACGTATTTTCGAAGAAGGTCGGTGCGAGGCAAAAGCCCGCCAGGCTTGGATGGTTTTGCTCCCATGAAATGTACTTGAGGATGTCGCACCTTTTTGTCCTGCTCTTGGCTGTCGTGTTCAACCACTGGTTTCGGCAGGGGTCCATCCCCGGTCGGATCACTCAGGCGTGATCACGCTGCTGAGAAAAGGCAAGAAGGTTGGGAGGGAACTAGATGATTACAGCCTGGCACCTTGCTAAACACAGAGTTAAAGATTTTGGCTAAGATCCGACGAATCGAAGCTTGCAGCGAGTTGCCGAGTCTCTGTTGGGATCCGGATCAGACTTGTTCTGCATGGGACGAAGAATTCAGAGGAACCTGCACTTGATT
>JBBBDQ010016238.1:0-56270 GCA_037127315.1 Ascarosepion bandense | reverse complement strand
TACAGACACTGAAGATCAGAGCCAGGGCCATCAGCGAGGAGAAGCAACACCACGTGGGACGTCCTGCTCGGCTCCGCCGAAGAAGCAGAACTGATCGGCGTGGTTCTGGAGACCAAAACGCTCCAGTTCCACACGGAGTACATGGGCACGAAGAGGTGAAAATCACGCTGCACGGCGTCCCCATGGACATTGCTGAGGACCACGTGGGCGCCTTCTTCGTCCAATATGGAAGGTGGCCGAAGTCTCCTCGCTGCCGGTCGAGAAAGCAGGATTCCTCACGGGAGACATGACCCTGCAGGTGACCCTGGACAAGGAAAACATCGCAAAGATCCCCAACATCCTCACCTGCAGGGGTCGCGCCATCTTCGTCATCGTAGAAGGCAGGAAGCCGTGCTGTTGGGTCTGCGGGTCGGCGGAGCACGTGGCAAAAGCGGTGCCCAACCAAAGTCCGGCCCTAAAGGCCCAACCAGCCCAACCGGTCAAGCAGCAACCAGCGGCGCAGAAGGATGGCGGAAAAGCAAGCACAACCTACGCAGTCTCCCGTGACCAACAAGAACAGAAGCCCCGAATGGCAGGTGGTGGCCAGGAAGAAAGCCAAAAACCTTCCCCGGACAATGTGCGCCTGTCAAGACGCCTGCCAAGCAGACCCCGGTGGGGCTGTCGACTCCTACCAAACCTAAGGAGTCCCCGGCGAAGGCGCCGGCAAAACGAGAGGTGTCTCCTCCCAAACAGAGGAAGGCAAGAAGTCCTTCCCCCAGCAAATGGAAGTACAAAGGACACCCTCCCTGAAACGTGGGAGAGAGGAAGAGGCAGAGGAGCAGCACAACAACACAAAGGCCAGGGGAGAAGGAGCCGGAGCAACGAAAGGAGGCCACTGAAACCGAAAAATGCAGCTCTCTACCAGTGTCTCGGTTAAAACAGACTTATGCACTAAAGGTAAGAAGCCTTCCTTCATCCCCGCAAAAGCCTCCCAGTCCCCAGTCTTTAAACTGACCCCCCTGAAATCATGTACTTTAACCCCCACTCCCTCCCCTCCTCTCTGTGCTCCCCTCTCAGGCAAAAAAGAAAAAGCCCTGCGGGGAAGCACTCCTTAAAGTGAGTGAGGACGTTGCCTCTGAGTGGTCATCTCAGAGGCGAAAACTCTTAAAGCCCCTGCTGAAGCTGACTTCAGTGGAGGGCAAAACCAGTTGAAGATCTAGAAACTTTCCCCAGGCCCCAGGTGTCATCACCCTGGTGAGGAACACCGGTGGCAACCTGAGGGTCTGGGATCACATCCACGAAGCAAAGAGACATTTTGCAAAAGTTACCATGGTTCAGCACAACACACCTGAACTCAAAAAATGGAAAAAAATTGTTCAGGAGGTCCCCCTGTTTTACTCCACCCCAGTCTCTATAGGGTAGTAAAACTAACATACCCCACGGACGTTGGCGGCATTGTCCTAGACGGACGGATTACGTCCGATGTAGGAACGGAGTTCCCTAGGACAGTCCGTCGGGGTCCTATCTGCTAGGGATTTCCGTCCCGTATGTGACTAGTATTTTTGTTGCATGTTTTTGTTGTTTTTCCTTTTTCAGAACTAAATCATGTCTATTAAGATAGCCAGCTTAAATGCGAATGGCCTGAGGGATCGGGGTAAGGCGGCTCGCCTGCTTCGTGACCTCTTGTCGTTCGGCGTGGATGTGGCCGCGATCCAAAGAGAGACTCACTTTGTTTGCGAAGTCGACTCGTGTGTGCTGTCTAACGACTATGTCGTCTATTCAGCATATGGGAGCCGGCATGCCAGAGGTGTTTCTTTGCTGGTCAAGCGTACCCTGGACGCGAGGATCGACCTTGGCCATGTCGGTGCCGAGGGCCGGCTGATCGTGGCAGATATTGCAGTGAAAAGCAAATCGTTCCGGCTGATTGCGGTTTATGCGCCCAATGTCCCAGGTGAGCGTGTCTCTTTCTTTCGGCTGTTGGAGCCCTTCATGGTGCATTCAACACGGCTAATCTTAGTTGGGGACTGGAATGCGTCCTAACCCCCAAATGGGATAGAGGAAGGGGCGCTAGCGGGTGGAGTGGTGATCGTAGCCTGGTTGATCTGATCGGCGAATTTGGTCTCGTCGATAGATACCGGGTCGATCATCCGGATGGGGAGCATGTGGACGTGGACGCATAGTTGGCCTTCTACCCAGGTATCCGCGTACCTGGATAGGATGTTAGTCAGAGAAGCCGACATAGACTTCTTGGAATGTCAACGTTCCACTGGCTAGGCTACTCGGACCACAAACTCGTTTGTGCCCGGGTCGTATTAGACTTTAGGCCTAGGTTGGCTGGTTATTGGAAGTTCAATCAGTCCTTATTGGACAGACGGGACTTTCGTGACCAGCTGACAAAACTAGTTCAGCAGGAATTAACTGGGCGAGTCATTGGGAGTAGGTGGTGGGTTAACCTTAAGGACACCATTAGGTGCTTTCGCCACCAAATATAGCCAGCGGCTCAGCCTAGATAAGGCTGCGGAGGCAAAGACACTTAGTGCTAATTTCACCCGGGCGGAGGCTGGAGGGGGATCCCCTAGAGATAATAGCCAGGGAGGCCCTGGAGCGCTCGACTAGCGGGCGCTACATGGGTCAGGTAATTAGGGCTAAGTTAAGCAAGATGTCTTCCGAAGCTGTGAACATGGGCGCAGAACTGCGCAAGGAAGAAATTCGCCAGGCCGGCGACCGGTACATTCGAGAGGTGCGCGACCCGGAGGGACATCTCCTAAGGTCCACCAACGACATGTGCGAGGCGTTCCGGCAGCATTTCGAACACCGATTTACCAAGGAGCCTGGACTCCGTGACGAGAGTTTCGCAGCTATTTGGCTGACTTTCCCCGGCTTTTGCCGGCTGAAGCGGCTAGCTGCGAAGGGAGATTACGGAGGACGAAATCTACGTGGCTTTGAAGAAGGTCGGCAGAGGCAAGTCGCCAGGCTTGGATGGTTTGCCCTATGAAATGTACTTGAGGATGTCGCACCTTTTTGTCCCGCTCTTGGCTGTCGTGTTCAACCACTGGTTTCGGCAGAGGTCCATCCCCGGTCGGATCACCAGAGGGCGTGATCACGCTGTTGAGAAAAAGAGCAAGAAGGTTGGGAGGGAACTAGATGATTACAGGCCCATAACTCTGCTAAACACAGAGTTAAAGATTTTGGCCAAGATCCTGACGAATCGCTTGCAGCTAGTTGCCGAGTCTCTGTTGGGACCGGATCAGACTTGTTCTGTGAAGGGACGAACAATTCAGAGCAACCTGCACTTGATTCGCACGATCGTAGAGGGTGTAGAAGACGACGATGAGGCCGCGCTGATCAATTTGGATCAGTCCAAGGCATTTGATAGGATTGACCATGGCTACCTGGCTGCTGTCCTGCAGGCCACCGGATTCAAACCCGACTTCAGCCGCTGGATTAGCCTTCTGTATCGCTCCCCCAAGGCTGTGGTACAGGTGAACGGGAAGCTGTCGGGCGCTTTCGCGCTGTCTAGGTCCGGTCCGACAGAGTTGTCCGCTGTCTTCTCTCCTTTACGTCCTGGCGTTGGAGCCCCTCCTTCGCCGGCTAAGGGACGAGACGGGCAGTCCGGTCCTACGTGGAATCGCAGTCCCTGGCGGAGCTCGAGCCAGGGTTTTCCGCGTACGCCGATGACGTAACGACCTTTGTGTCCTCCCGCAGGGACATAGAGGCGGTACAGCAGGCGCTTGTACGGTACGAAAATTGACAGGGGCCAGATTAACTGCGACAAGTCTTCCGGCTTGCGGTTAGGCGCTTGGAAGGGTGTTTCCCTCCCCGGGGCCCTTCGACTGGACGGACGGGCCGGTCAAGCTCCTCGGAGTTTGGTTCGGTCCGGACTTACAGTTGGAGAAAAACTGGTCTGAAGTACTGGCAAGGTCGGCGCGTCGGTCGAGGTTTGGCGTCGACGGGGTCTCTCCGTGAAGGGCTTGGCGGAGGTGGCCAAGCACATACCTCTTTCCCATGATCCTTTACCGGCTGTCAGTACTTCCCTTTGTGACGATCATGAGAAGGCGCTCGAGCGTTTGCTATTCTCCTGCCTGTGGAGAGGACGCAAACACATGGTCGACAAAGGAGTCTGTTGCCTCCGTCCGTGTCAAGGGGTCTGGGGATGCCACACTTGAGGAGCCACGTGCTCGCTTCGAGGTTGGCATTTCTCAGGCGCGCGTTGGAGGAAGATCGGTTGCGGGGGTAGTGAGGGACATGTTCCCTTGCCTTGCCATCGCTCCCCCGACCCTATGGCTGACCGTCAGGCCTTGGGTGCGACCGAAATTCCTGCTCGAATGTCTGACGACGCCTGAGCTGTTCCACGGTCAGTGACCTTTCACAGCCTAGGAAACTCTTCTATCGGGGATTAGTGGAGGGTGCCGTGAAGGATGAAAGCTGTGGAGTAAGCTCGGCATGTCGAGAGTGGAGTACCGCTCTCGATGGTCTTGGGCGCCAGGTGCGGATTGGCTCAGCAACTCTGAGTTCTCTCTGACCTGGCGATTGGCTCGGAATGGTTTGTCGCTCAATGACAAGCGTTTCGCAATGGGCCTGGCGGATTTGCCAGATTGTGAACGTTGCAACCTTGGAATCAAGGAGACGTCGGCGCACGCCTTCTTCCATTGTTCGCGCGTTCGCCCGTTGTGGGCGCGTGTCGGCGAGTTGACTGCTCGTATCTCGCCGCGGGAGCTTGTGCTCATTGATCGCGCATACGCTGTGGACAATGTGTCGCCCCCGTACTCTGGTGTAGAAGCGGATGGTGTTTCTGTCGCTACTGGCCACGGCTAGAATGGTGATTTGGATGACGCGTCTGGAGAAGTCTTGCGGGGAGGTCGTCTTTCGGATCAGGATCTAATCCGATATTTTGAGCACCAGCTCAAAATGAAGATTAAGAACTGAACGGAAACAGCTGCACCGACAGACTTTAGCAAAAGGTGGATATATGCAGCGAGCCTGGTTCGTGTGACCGGGGCTAGCCTTGATTTTCTTTTAGTTCTGCCAAGTCACATCAGGTGGATTACTCTGGAACCCCTCCCGCGGTTAAGGTTAGCTTTCTTTTGTATACCTAGTTAATGTGAGTGAATGTATTTGTCCTAGCCTGTTCCCGGCTCCATTGCTTTTGTTATGATCCAGTTCGAGATTCCCACTGACCATTGTTATTTTGCCCCGTTTTATTCTCGGCTGGGTCGGCCTTGTATATTCTCCAGTCCAATTTATTTTTGTACACAGCTTCTCCATTCCCCTTAGAAGAGAGCGGCTTGATTTTGTCTCTACAGGCAGAATACAGTGGCCTCTTTAATTACGAGGTGTGTTTGGGTCTTACTAACATTTTGTATAAATATTCATTTGAAATTGTTTTTGTTTTGGGGATTTTTGTTTCTTCATGCCCCTCCCCATCATATCATCTCATGTACAAATGTTAAAATCTATTTTTTTGTACTATAATTGTAAATAGTCACAAATTTTTATGTACAAATTTTAAAATCTATTTTTGTAAATAATCACAAATTTTTATGTACATTTGGGGCGTTTTTGTAGGTCCCCGGTATGTTTTTGCGATATTTTGGTGCTAGATAAGTACAGTGGTGATGGACAAATTCATATGGTGAATGAGAATCATTGTAACGTATGTATGGGTCGTGAATCCGATTAGCTAGGTATAGGATATAGTAACTGAAGACCACCCCAAGTTTTGTTCCCCCTCCCACCTTTCGTATGTGCCATAATTCATGTAAAAATGAATAAATAAAACCAACCACTTCCCCCAGACTTTTGTTTGTGTGGATTTTGTGTTATGGGAGCTTAGTGGAGCATTTGTTCCTCCGTGTTATTTGTTCGCACTCTGTCTCTCGGACATACTGTTTTCCAGCCCGAGTTTATTGCTCGGGCCAGCGTAAAAGTAGTGGTCTTCGGAACGCGAAACACCGGGAAGCAGTTGTCCACCTCGTGGCATGGCCACGGCCTAGCCACTTCCCCCCTGTTCGTTGGAAGAGCCTAGTGGAGTAGTTGTTCCGCAGTGATATCTGCTCGCACTTTGTCTCTTGGACAACTGATTTCCAGCCCGAGTTCATTGCTCGGGCCAGCGTAAAGTAGCGGTTTCTTCGAAAACGCGAAACACCGGAAAGAAGTTGTCCGGTGATCGGTCACTTTATTGGCATGGCCACAGAAGGACCGAAGTCGGCACTCCCACCACGGCGTCGGTGGGAGACTGGCAACTGTGTGACGCAGACGACGACGACGTCTGCTTCCGCACCATGACCGAGTGGGAGAGCATGCTGTTCGGCTCCCCCACACCAGCGGAGGCGGCGGCAGCCACACTGTCAGCAGCGACCGAACCAGCAGCAGCGACTGCACCTGCAGCAGAGACCACCCCAGCAGCGGCGACTGCACCTGCAGCAGCGACCAGACCAGCAGCGGCGACTGCACCTGCAGCAGCGACCACCCCAGCAGCGGCGACTGCACCTGCAGCAGCGACCAATCCAGCAGCGGCGACTGCACCTGCGGCAGCGACCAATCCAGCAGCGGCGACTGCACCGGCACCAGCAACCAAACGTGCAGCAGCAGCGGCAACCAAACCTGCTCCAGCGACCGGATCTGCAGCAGCGTCCAGACCGGCGGCAACTGCAGCAACAACACCCCCACCGGCACGGACAGCAGCAGCAGCAGCAGCAGCAGCAACACCAGCGTCCCCCTACCCTCGACCTCTGGGTGAAGGAGGCAAGAAGATCACGCGTAAGGACGAGGACTATTACCAGTCCATCCAAAAGTTACGCGGACTACATCAGGGGGACGGAGCTCGTCCTCGAAGCCGGACCACTTGGCGCAGATCGAGGCGAGAGTCATCACCCTGATCACCAAGGACCTGAAGACCAAAAAACTGATCGGCGTCCCCAGGGATACGTTCGAGGAGGGACTGCAGACACTGAAGATCAGAGCCAGGGCCGTAGCGAGGAGAAGCAACACCACGTGGGACGTCCTGCTCGGCTCCGCCGAAGAAGCCAAGAACTTGATCGGCGTGGTTCTGGAGACCAAAACGCTCCAGTTCCACACGGAGTACATGGGCACGAAGAAGGTGAAAATCACGCTGCACGGCGTCCCCATGGACATTGCTGAGGACCACGTGGTTGTCTTCGTCCAATATGGAAGGGGTGGCCAAAGAGTCTCCTCGCTGCGGTCGAAAGCAGGATTCCTCACGGGAGACATGACCCTGCGGGTGACCCTGGACAAGGAAAACATCGCCAAAATCCCCAACATCCTCACCTGCGGGGTCGTGCCATGCCTTCGTCATCGTGGAAGGCAGGGAAGCCGTGCTGTTGGGTCTGCGGGTCGGCGGAGCACGTGGCAAAAAGCGTCTTAACCAAGAATCCGGCCTCAAAGGCCCAACCAGCCCAACCAGTCAAGCAGCAACCAGCGGCACAGGCGAAGGATGGCGCAAAACAAGCACAACCCACGCAGTCTCCGTGAGCAACAAAGACGGCGAATGGCAGGTGGTGGCCAGGAAGAAAGCAAAAAACCTTCCCCGGACAATGTGCCGCCACCTGTCAAGACGCCTGCCAAGCGAACCCCGGTGGGGCTGTCGACTCCTACCAAACCTAAGGAGTCCCCGGCGAAGGCGCCGGCAAGCAAAGGAGGTGTTCACTCCAAACAGAGGAAGGCAAGAAGTCCTTCCCCCCAGCAGAAGTAGTACAAAGGGACACCCTCCCTGAAACGTGGGAGAGAGGAAGAGGCAGAGGGAGCAGCACAACAACACAAAGGCCAGGAGAAGGAGCCGGAGCAACGAAAGGAGGCCGCGAGCCGAAAAATGCAGCTCTCTACCAGTGTCTCCGGTTAAACAGACATATGCACTAAAGGGTAAGAAGTCTTCCTTCATCCCCGCAAAAAGCCTCTGATCCCCAGTCTTTTAAACTGACCCCCCTGAAATCATGTACTTTAACCCCCACTCCCTCCCCTCCTCCTCTGTCCACTCCCTCTCGGGCAAAAAAAGAAAAAGCCCTGCCCCAAGAGAAGCACTCCTTAAAGTGAGTGAGGACGTTGCCTCTGGTCATCTCAGAGGCGAAAACTCTTAAAGCCCCTGCTGAGGTGACCTCAGTGGAGGGCAAGAACACTGAAAATCCCAAGAAACTTTCCCCAGGCCCCAGGTGTCATCACCCTGGTGAGGAACACCGGTGGCAACCTGAGGAGTCTGGGACCACATCCACGAAGCAAAAAGACACTTTTCGCAAATAACTATGGTTCAGCACAACACACCTGAACTCAAAAAAAATGGAAAAAAATTGTTCGGGGAGGTCCCCTGTTTCTCCACCCCAGTCTCTGTAGGGTGATGAAACTATATGCCCACGGACAATTGGCGGCATTGTCCTAGACGGACGGATTACGTCCGATGTAGGAACGGGTTCCCTAGGACAGTCCGTCGGGGTCCTATCTGCTAGGATTTCCGTCCCGTATGTGACTAGTACTTTTGTTGCATGTTTTTGTTGTTTTTTCCTTTTCAGAACTAAATCATGTCTATTAAGATAGCCAGCTTAAATGCGAATGGCCTGAGGGATCGGGGTAAGGCGGCTCGCCCTTTATGTGACGCCTCTTGTCGTTCAACGTGGATGTAGCCGCGATCCAAGAGACTCACTTTGTTTGCGAAGTCGACTCGTGTGTGCTGTCTAACGACTATGTCGTCTATTCAGCATATGGGAGCCGGCATGCCAGAGGAGTGTTTCTTTGCTGGTCAAGCGTACCCTGGATGCGAGGATCGACCTTGTCCATGTCGGTGCCGAGGGCCGGCTGATCGTGGCAGATATTGCAGTGAAAAGCAAGTCGTTCCGGCTGATTGCGGTTTATGCGCCCAATGTCCCAGGTGAGCGTGTCTCTTTCTTTCGGCTGTTGGGCCTTCATGGTGCATTCAACACGGCTAATCTTAGTTAGGGACTGGAATGCCGTCCTAACCCCCAAATGGGATAGAGGAAGGGCGCTAGCGGGTGGAGTGGTGATCGTAGCCTGGTTGATCTGATCGGCGAATTTGGTCTCGTCGATAGATACCGGGTCGATCATCCGGATGGGAGCATGTGGACGTGGACGCATAGTTGGCCTTCTACCCGGGTATCCGCGTACCTGGATAGGATGTTAGTCAGAGAAGCCGACATAGACTTCTTAGAATGTCCAACGTTCCACTGGCTAGGCTACTCGGACCACAAACTCGTTTGTGCCCGGGTCGTAGACTTTAGGCCTAGGTTGGCTGGTTATTGGAAGTTCAATCAGTCCTTATTGGACAGACGGGACTTTCGTGACCAGCTGACAAAACTAGTTCAGCGGGAATTAACTGGGCGAGTCATTGGGAGTAGGTGGTGGGTTAACCTTAAGGACACCATTAGGTCTTTCGCCACAAATATAGCCAGCGGCTCAGCCTAGATAAGGCTGCGGAGGCAAAGACACTTAGTGCTAATTTCACCAGGGCGGAGGCTGGAGGGGGATCCCCTAGAGATAGCCTTAGCCAGGGAGGCCCTGGAGCGCTCGACTAGCGGGCGCTACATGGGTCAGGTAATTAGGGCTAAGTTAAGCAAGATGTCTTCCGAAGCTGTGAACATGGGCGCAGAACTGCGCAAGGAAGAAATTCGCCAGGCCGGCGACCGGTACATTCGAGAGGTACGCGACCCGGAGGGGACATCTCCTAAGGGTCACCAACGACATGTGCGAGGCGTTCCGGCAGCATTTCGAACACCGATTTACCAAGGAGCCTGGACTCCGTGACGAGGAGTTTCACAGCTATTTAGCGCAAGCTTTCCCCGGCTTTTGCCGGCTGAAGCGGCTAGCTGCGAAGGGAGATTACGGAGGACGAAATCTACGTGGCTTTGAAGAAGGTCGGCAGAGGCAAGTCGCCAGGCTTGGATGGTTTGCCCTATGAAATGTACTTGAGGATGTCGCACCTTTTTGTCCCGCTCTTGGCTGTCGTGTTCAACCACTGGTTTCGGCAGGGGTCCATCCCCGGTCGGATCACCGGGGGCGTGATCACGCTGTTGAGAAAAGGCAGAAGAGTTGGGAGGGAACTAGATGATTACAGGCCCATAACTCTGCTAAACACAGAGTTAAAGATTTTGGCCAAGATCCTGACGAATCGCTTGCAGCTAGTTGCCGAGTCTCTGTTGGGACCGGATCAGACTTGTTCTGTGAAGGGACGAACAATTCAGAGCAACCTGCATGATTCGCACGATCGTAGAGGGTGTAGAAGACGACGATGAGGCCGCGCTGATCAATTTGGATCCAGTCCAAGGCATTTGATAGGATGACCATGGCTACCTGGCTGCTGTCCTGCAGGCCGTTCAAACCCGACTGACGCTGGATTAGCCTTCTGTATCGCTCCCCCAAGGCTGTGGTACAGGTGAACGGGGAAAGCTGTCGGGCGCTTTCGCGCTGTCTAGGTCGGTCCGACGGGTTGTCCACTGTCTTCTCTCAGCCTTCGTCTAGCGTTCGAGCCCCTCCTTCGCCAGCCGGGGACGAGACGGGCGGTCGGTCCCCTACGTGGAATCGCAGATGGCGGAGCTCGGGCCAGGTTTCCGCGTACGCCGATGACGTAACGACCTTTGTGTCCTCCCGCGGGGACATAGAGCGGTACAGCAGGCGCTGTACGGTACGAGAAGGTGACAGGGGCCAGAATTAACTGCGACAAGTCTTCCGGCTTGCGGTTAGGCGCTTGGAAGGGTGTTTCCCTCCCGGGGCCCTTCGACTGGACGGACGGGCCGGTCAAGCTCCTCGGAGTTTGGTTCGGTCCGGACTTACAGTTGGAGAAAAACTGGTCTGAAGTACTGGCAAAGGTCGGCGCGTCGGTCAAGGTTTGGCGTCGACGGGGTCTCTCCGTGAAGGGCTTGGCGGAGGTGTGCAACACATACCTCTTTCCCATGATCCTTTACCGGCTGTCAGTACTTCCCCTTTGTGACGATCATGAGAAGGCGCTCGAGCGTTTGCTATTCTCCTGCCTGTGGAGAGGACGCAAACACATGGTCGACAAAGGAGTCTGTTGCCTCCGTCCGTGTCAAGGGTCTGGGGATGCCACACTTGAGGAGCCACGTGCTCCCTTCGAGGTTGGCATTTCTCAGGCGCGCGTTGGAGGAAGATCGGTTGCTTGCGGGGGTAGTGAGGGACATGTTCCCTTGCCTTACCATCGCTCCCCCGACCCTATGGCTGACCGTCAGGCCTTGGGTGCGACCGAAATTCCTGCTCGAATGTCTGGCGGCCTTACAGGCCATTCCACGGTCCAGTGACCTTTCACAGCCTAGGAAACTCTTCTATCGGGGATTAGTGGAGGGTGCCGTGAAGGATAAGCTGTGGAGTAAGCTCGGCATGTCGAGGAGTGGAGTACCGCTCTCATTGGTCTTGGGCGCCAGGTGCGGATTGGCTCAGCAACTCTGAGTTCTCTCTGACCTGGCGATTGGCTCGGAATGGTTTGTCGCTCAATGACAAGCGTTTCGCAATGGGCCTGGCGGATTTGCCAGATTGTGAACGTTGCAACCTTGGAATCAGGGAGACGTCGGCGCACGCCTTCTTCCATTGTTCGCGCGTTCGCCCGTTGTGGGCGCGTGTCGGCGGGACTGCTCGTATCTCGCCGCGGGAGCTTGTGCTCATTGATCGCGCATACGCTGTGGACAATGTGTCGCCCCCGTACTCTGGTGTGAAGCGGATGGTGTTTCTGTCGCTACTGGCCACGGCTAGAATGGTGATTTGGATGACGCGTCTGGAGGAAGTCTTGCGGGGGAGGTCGTCTTCGGATCAGGATCTAATCCGATATTTTGAGCACCAGCTCAAAATGAAGATTAGAACTGAACGGAAGCGGCTGCACCCAGCAGACTTTAGCAAGGTGGATATATGCAGCGAGCCTGGTTCGTGTGACCGAATGACGCGATTTTCTTTTTTAGTTCTGCCAAGTCACATCGGGGTGGATTCCTCTGGAACCCCTCCCGCGGTTAAGGTGAGCTTTCTTTTGTATACCTAGTTAATGTGAGTGAATGTATTTGTCCTAGCCTGTTCCCGGCTCCATTGCTTTTGTTATGATCCAGTTCGAGATTCCCGCAGCCATTGTTATTTTGCCCCGTTTTATTCTCGGCTGGGTCAGCCTTATATATTCTCCAGTCCAATTTATTTTTGTACCCAGCTTCTCCATTCCCCTTAGAAAGAGAGCGGCTTGATTTTGTCTCTACAGGCAGAATACAGTGGCCTCTTTAATTACGAGGGTGTGTTTGGGTCTTACTAACATTTTGTATAAATATTCATTTGAAATTGTTTTTGTTTTTGGGGATTTTGTTTCTTCCTTACCCCTCCCCATCATATCATCTCATGTACAAATGTTAAAATCTATTTTTTTGTACTATAATTGTAAATAGTCACAAATTTTTATGTACAAATTTTAAAATCTATTTTTGTAAATAATCACAAATTTTTATGTACATTTGGGGCGTTTTTGTAGGTCCCCGGTATGTTTTTGCGATATTTTGGTGCTAGATAAGTACGAGTGTTGATGGACAAATTCTTATGGTGAATGAGAATCATTGTAACGTATGTATGGGTCGTGAATCCGATTAGCTAGGTGGCGGATATAGTAACTGAAGACCACCCCAAGTTTTGTTCCCCCTCCCACCTTTCGGCCTTGTGCCATAATTCATGTAAAAATGAATAAATAAAACCAGCCACTTCCCCCAGACTTTGTTTGTGTGGATTTTGTGTTGTGGGAGCTTAGTGGAGCATTTGTTCCTCCGTGTTATTTGTTCGCACTCTGTCTCTCGGACATACTGTTTTCCAGCCCGAGTTTATTGCTCGGGCCAGCGTAAAGCTGTAGTGGTCTTCGGAACGCGAAACACCGGGAAGCAGTTGTCCACCTCGTGGCATGGCCACGGCCTAGCCACTTCCCCCCTGTTCGTTGGAAGAGCCTAGTGGAGTAGTTGTTCCGCAGTGATATCTGCTCGCACTTTGTCTCTTGGACAACTGATTTCCAGCCCGAGTTCATTGCTCGGGCCAGCGTAAAGTAGCGGTTTCTTTGAAAACGCGAAACACCGGAAAGAAGTTGTCCGGTGATCGGTCACTTTTGTGGCATGGCCACAGAAGGACCGGGGAAGTCGGCACTCCCACCACGGCGTCGGTGGGAGACTGGCAACTGTGTGACGCAGACGACGACGACGTCATAGCCCGCACCATGACCGAGTGGGAGAGCATGCTGTTCGGCTCCCACACCAGCGGAGGCGGCAGCGGCCACACTGTCAGCAGCGACCGGACCAGCAGCGGCGACTGCACCTGCAGCAGAGACCACCCCAGCAGCGGCGGCTACCTGCAGCAGCGACCAGACCAGCAGCAGCGACTGCACCTGCAGCAGCGACCAGACCAGCAGCGGCGACTGCACCTGCAGCAGCGACCACCCCAGCAGCGGCGACTGCACCTGCAGCAGCGACCAATCCAGCAGCGGCGACTGCACCTGCAGCAGCGACCAATCCAGCAGCGGCGACTGCAGCAGCAACCAAACGTGCAGCAGCAGCAGCAACCAAACCTGCTCAGCGACCGGATCTGCGGCAGCGTCCCGGACCGGCGGCAACTGCAGCAACAACACCCCCACCGGCACGGACAGCAGCAGCAGCAGCAGCAGCAGCAACACCAGCTCCCCTTACCCTCTCGACCTCTGGGTGGAAAGGAGGCAAGAAGATCACGCGTAAGGACGAGGACTATTACCAGTCCATCCAAAAGGATTACGCGGACTACATCAGGGGGACGGGCTCGTCCTCGAAGCCGGACCACTTGGCGCAGATCGAAGGCGAGTCATCACCCTGATCACCAAGGACCTGAAGACCAAGAAGCAGTCAACGTCCCCAGGGATACGTTCGAGGAGGGACTACAGACACTGAAGATCAGAGCCAGGGCCGTAGCGAGGAGTAACACCACGTGGGACGTCCTGCTCGGCTCCGCCGAAGAAGCCAAGAACTTGATCGGCGTGGTTCTGAGAACCAAAACGCTCCAGTTCCACGGGTATGGGCACGAAGAAGGTGAAAATCACGCTGCACGGCGTCTACGTGGACATTGCTGAGGACCACGTGGGCGCCTTCTTCGTCCAATATGGAAGGGTGGCCGAAGTCTCCTCGCTGCGGTCGAAAGCAGGATTCCTCACGGGAGACATGACCCTGCAGGTGACCCTGGACAAGGAAAACATCGCCAAGATCCCCAACATCCTCACCTGCAGGGGTCGCGCCATCTTCGTCATCGTAGAAGGCAGGAAGCCGTGCTGTTGGGTCTGCGGGTCGGCGGAGCACGTGGCAAAAGCGTGCCAACCAAGAATCCGGCCCTAAGAGTAACCAGCTGGTCAAGCAGCAACCAGCGGCGCAGGAGAAGGATGGCGGAAAACAAGCACAACCTACGCAGTCTCCCGTGACCAACAAGAACGGCGAATGGCAGGTGGTGGCCAGGAAGAAAGCCAAAAAACCTTCCCCGGACAATGTGCCGCCACCTGTCCAGACGCCTGCCAAGCAGACCCCGGTGGGGCTGTCGACTCCTACCAAACCTAAGGAGTCCCCGGCGAAGGCGCCGGCAAAGCCAAAGGAGGTGTCTCCTCCCAAACAGAGGAAGGCAAGAGAGTCCTTCCCCCCAGCAAATGGAAGTACAAGGACACCCTCCCTGAAACGTGGGAGAGGAAGAGCAGAGGGCAGCACAACAACACAAAGGCCAGGAGAAGGAGCCGGAGCAACGAAAGGAGGCCGCGAGCCGAAAAATGCAGCTCTCTACCAGTGTCTCCAGTTAAACAGACTTATGCACTAAAGGTAAGAAGTCTTCCTTCATCCCACCAAAAAGCCTCCCAGTCCCCAGTCTTTAAACTGACCCCCCTGAAATCATGTACTTTAACCCCCCACTCCCTCCTCCTCCTCTGTCCACTCCCTCTCGGGCAAAAAGAAAAAAGCCCTGCCCCAAGGGGAAGCCTCCTTAAAGTGAGTGAGGACGTTGCCTCTGAGTGGTCATCTCAGAGGCGAAAACTCTTAAAGCCCCTGCTGAAGCTGACTTCAGTGGAGGGCAAACCAGTTGAAGATCCTAGAAACTTTCCCCAGGCCCAGGTGTCATCACCCTGGTGAGGAACACCGGTGGCAACCTGAGGGTCTGGGATCACATCCACGAAGCAAAGAGACATTTTGCAAAAGTTACCATGGTTCAGCACAACACACCTGAACTCAAAAAAATGGAAAAAAATTGTTCGGGAGGTCCCCTGTTTTACTCCACCCCAGTCTCTATAGGGTAGTAAAACTAACATACCCCACGGACGTTGGCGGCATTGTCCTAGACGGACGGATTACGTCCGATGTAGGAACGGGTTCCCTAGGACAGTCCGTCGGGGTCTATCTGCTAGGGATTTCCGTCCCGTATGTGACTAGTATTTTTGTTGCATGTTTTTGTTGTTTTCCTTTTCAGAACTAAATCATGTCTATTAAAGATAGCCAGCTTAAATGCGAATGGCCTGAGGATCCGGGTAAGGCGGCTCGCCTGCTTCGTGACCTCTTGTCGTTCAGCATGGATGTGGCCGCGATCCAAGAGACTCACTTTGTTTGCGAAGTCGACTCGTGTGTGCTGTCTAACGACTATGTCGTCTATTCAGCATATGGGAGCCGGCATGCCAGAGGTGTTTCTTTGCTGGTCAAGCGTACCCTGGACCCGAGGATCGACCTTGTCCATGTCGGTGCCGAGGGCCGGCTGATCGTGGCAGATATTGCAGTGAAAAGCAAATCGTTCCGGCTGATTGCGGTTTATGCGCCCAATGTCCCAGGTGAGCGTGTCTCTTTCTTTCGGCTGTTGGAGCCCTTCATGGTGCATTCAACACGGCTAATCTTAGTTGGGGACTGGAATGCCGTCCTAACCCCCAAATGGGATAGAGGAAGGGGCGCTAGCGGGTGGAGTGGTGATCGTGGCCTGGTTGATCTGATCGGCGAATTTGGTCTCGTCGATAGATACCGGGTCGATCATCCGGATGGGAGCATGTGGACGTGGACGCATAGTTGGCCTTCTACCCGGGTATCCGCGTACCTGGATAGGATGTTAGTCAGAGAAGCCGACATAGACTTCTTAGAATGTCCAACGTTCCACTGGCTAGGCTACTCGGACCACAAACTCGTTTGTGCCCGGGTCGTATTAGACTTTAGGCCTAGGTTGGCTGGTTATTGGAAGTTCAATCAGTCCTTATTGGACAGACGGGACTTTTCGTGACCAGCTGACAAAACTAGTTCAGCGGGAATTAACTGGGCGAGTCATTGGGAGTAGGTGGTGGGTTAACCTTAAGGACACCATTAGGTCTTTCGCCACCAAATATAGCCAGCGGCTCAACCTAGATAAGGCTGCGGAGGCAAAGACACTTGGTGCTAATTTCACCCGGGCGGAGGCTTTGGAGGATCTAAGAGATAGCCTTAGCCAGGAGGCCCTGGAGCGCTCGACTAGCGGGCGCTACATGGGTCAGGTAATTAGAGACGCTAAGTTAAGCAAGATGTCTTCCGAAGCTGTGAACATGGGCGCAGAACTGCGCAAGGAAGAAATTCGCCAGGCCGGCGACCGGTACATTCGAGAGGTACGCGACCCGGAGGACATCTCCTAAGGTCCACCAACGACATGTGCGAGGCGTTCCGGCAGCATTTCGAACACCGATTTACCAAGAAGACCTGGACTCCGTGACGAGGAGTTTCGCAGCTATTTGGCTGACTTTCCCCGGCTTTTGCCGGCTGAAGCGGCTAGCTGCGAAGGGGAGATTACGGAGGACGAAATCTACGTGGCTTTGAAGAAGGTCGGCAGAGGCAGGTCGCCAGGCTTGGATGGTTTGCCCTATGAAATGTACTTGAGGATGTCGCACCTTTTTGTCCCGCTCTTGGCTGTCGTGTTCAACCACTGGTTTCAGCAGGGGTCCATCCCCGGTCGGATCACCAGGGGCGTGATCACGCTGTTGAAAGGCAAGAAGGTTGGGAGGGAACTAGATGATTACAGGCCCATAACTCATAAACACAGAGTTAAAGATTTTGGCCAAGATCCTGACGAATCGCTTGCAGCTAGTTGCCGAGTCTCTGTTAGGACCGGATCAGACTTGTTCTGTGAAGGGACGAACAATTCAGAGCAACCTGCACTTGATTCGCACGATCGTAGAGGGTGTAGAAGACGACGATGAGGCCGCGCTGATCAATTTGGATCAGTCCAAGGCATTTGATAGGATTGACCATGGCTACCTGGCTGCTGCTGTCCTGCGAGCCGCCGGATTCAAACCCGACTTCAGCCGCTGGATTAGCCTTCTGTATCGCTCCCCAAGGCTGTGGTACAGGTGAACGGGAAGCTGTCGGGCGCTTTCGCGCTGTCTAGGTCGGTCCGACAGGGTTGTCCACTGTCTTCTCTCCTTTACGTCCTGGCGTTGGAGCCCCTCCTTCGCCGGCTAAGGGACGAGACGGGCAGTCCGGTCCTACGTGGAATCGCAGTCCCTGGCGGAGCTCGAGCCAGGGTTTCCGCGTACGCCGATGACGTAACGACCTTTGTGTCCTCCCGCAGGGACATAGAGGCGGTACAGCAGGCCTTGTACGGTACGAGAAGGTGTAGGGGCCAGAATTAACTGCGACAAGTCTTCCGGCTTGCGGTTAGGCGCTTGGAAGGGTGTTTCCCTCCCGGGGCCCTTCGACTGGACGGACGGGCCGGTCAAGCTCCTCGGAGTTTGGTTCGGTCCGGACTTACAGTTGGAGAAAAACTGGTCTGAAGTACTGGCAAAGGTCGGCGCGTCGGTCAAGGTTTGGCGTCGACGGGGTCTCTCCGTGAAGGGCTTGGCGGGGGTGTGCAACACATGCCTCTTTCCCATGATCCTTTACCGGCTGTCAGTACTTCCCCTTTGTGACGATCATGAGAAGGCGCTCGAGCGTTTGCTATTCTCCTGCCTGTGGAGAGGACGCAAACACATGGTCGACAAAGGAGTCTGTTGCCTCCGTCCGTGTCAAGGGGTCTGGGGATGCCACACTTGAGGAGCCACGTGCTCGCTTCGGGTTGGCATTTCTCGGGCGCGCGTTGGAGGAAGATCGGTTGCTTGCAGGGGTAGTGAGGGACATGTTCCCTTGCCTTACCATCGCTCCCCCGACCCTATGGCTGACCGTCAGGCCTTGGGTGCGACCGAAATTCCTGCTCGAATGTCTGGCGGCCTTACAGGCCATTCCACGGTCCAGTGACCTTTCACAGCCTAGGAAACTCTTCTATCAGGGATTAGTGGAGGGTGCCGTGAAGGATAAGCTGTGGAGTAAGCTCGGCATGTCGAGAGTGGAGTACCGCTCTCATTGGTCTTGGGCGCCAGGTGCGGATTGGCTCAGCAACTCTGAGTTCTCTCTGACCTGGCGATTGGCTCGGAATGGTTTGTCGCTCAATGACAAGCGTTTCGCAATGGGCCACGGATTTGCCAGATTGTGAACGTTGCAACCTTGGAATCAAGGAGACGTCGGCGCACGCCTTCTTCCATTGTTCGCGCGTTCGCCCGTTGTGGGCGCGTGTCGGCGAGTTGACTGCTCGTATCTCGCCGCGGGAGCTTGTGCTCATTGATCGCGCATACGCTGTGGACAATGTGTCGCCCCCGTACTCTGGTGTGAAGCGGATGGTGTTTCTGTCGCTACTGGCCACGGCTAGAATGGTGATTTGGATGACGCGTCTGGAGGAAGTCTTGCGGGAAGGTCGTCTTTCGGATCAGGATCTAATCCGATATTTTGACACCAGCTCAAAATGAAGAATTAGAACTGAACGAAACAGCTGCACCCGACAGACTTTAGCAAAGGTGGATATATGCAGCGAGCCTGGTTCGTGTGACCGGGGCTAGCCTTGATTTTCTTTTTTAGTTCTGCCAAGTCACATCGGGGTGGATTCCTCTGGGAGACCCCTCCCGCGGTTAAGGTTAGCTTTTCTTTTGTATACCCGGATTAATGTGAGTGAATGTATTTGTCTAGCCTGTTCCCGGCTCCATTGCTTTTGTTATGATCAGTTCGAGATTCCCACTGACCATTGTTATTTTGCCCCGTTTTATTCTCGGCTGAGTCAGCCTTATATATTCTCCAGTCCAATTTATTTTTGTACCCAGCTTCTCCATTCCCTTAGAAGAAGAGAGCGGCTTGATTTTGTCTCTACAGGCAGAATGCAGTGGCCTCTTTAATTACGAGGGTGTGTTTGGGTCTTACTAACATTTTGTATAAATATTCATTTGAAATTGTTTTTGTTTTGGGGATTTTTTGTTTCTTCATACCCCTCCCCATCACTTATCATCTCATGTACAAATGTTAAAATCTATTTTTGTACTATAATTGTAAATAGTCACAAATTTTTATGTACAAATTTTAAATCTATTTTTTGTAAATAATCACAAATTTTTATGTACATTTGGGGCGTTTTTGTAGGTCCCCGGTATGTTTTTGCGATATTTTGGTGCTAGATAAGTACGAGTGTTGATGGACAAATTCTTATGGTGAATGAGAATCATTGTAACGTATGTATGGGTCGTGAATCCGATTAGCTAGGTATAGGATATAGTAACTGAAGACACCCCCAAGTTTTACCCTCCCACCTTTCGGCCTTGTGCCATAATTCATGTAAAAATGAATAAATAAAACCAGCCACTTCCCCCAGACTTTTGTTTGTGTGGATTTTGTGTTGTGGGAGCTTAGTGGAGCATTTGTTCCTCCGTGTTATTTGTTCGCACTCTGTCTCTCGGACATACTGTTTTCCAGCCCGAGTTTATTGCTCGGGCCAGCGTAAAGAAAGTAGTGGTCTTCGGAACGCGAAACACCGGGAAGCAGTTGTCCACCTCGTGGCATGGCCACGGCCTAGCCACTTCCCCCCTGTTCGTTGGAAGAGCCTAGTGGAGTAGTTGTTCCGCAGTGATATCTGCTCGCACTTTGTCTCTTGGACAACTGATTTCCAGCCCGAGTTCATTGCTCGGGCCAGCGTAAAGTAGCGGTTTCCTCGAAAACGCGAAACACCGGAAAGAAGTTGTCCGGTGATCGGTCACTTTTGTGGCATGGCCACAGAAGGACCGGGGGAAGTCGGCACTCCCACCACCACGGCGTCGGTGGGAGACTGGCAACTGTGTGACGCAGACGACGACGACGTCATAGCCCGCACCATGACCGAGTGGGAGAGCATGCTGTTCGGCTCCCCACACCAGCGAGAGCGGCGGCAGCCACACTGTCAGCAGCGACCACCCCAGCAGCGGCGACTGCACCTGCAGCAGCGACCACCCCAGCAGCGGCGACTGCACCTGCAGCAGAGACCACCCCAGCAGCGGCGACTGCACCTGCAGCAGCGACCAGACCAGCAGCGGCGACTGCGGCAGCGACCACCCCAGCAGCGGCGACTGCACCTGCAGCAGCGACCAATCCAGCAGCAGCGACTGCACCTGCAGCAGCGACCAATCCAGCAGCGGCAACTGCAGCAGCAACCAAACGTGCAGCAGCAGCAGCAGCAAAACCTGCTCCAGCGACCGGATCTGCAGCAGCATCCAAACCGGCGGCAACTGCAGCAGCAACACCCCCACCGGCACGGACAGCAGCAGCAGCAGCAGCAGCAGCAACACCAGCGTCCCCCACTTACCCTCGACCTCTGGGTGGAAAGGAGGCAAGAAGATCACGCGTAAGGACGAGGACTATTACCAGTCCATCCAAAAGGATTACGCGGACTACATCAGGGGGACGGAGCTCGTCTCGAAGCCGGACCACTTGGCGCAGATCGAGGCGAGAGTCATCACCCTGATCACCAAGGACCTGAAGACCAAAAAACTGATCGGCGTCCCCAAGGATACGTTCGAGGAGGGACTGCAGACACTGAAGATCAGAGCCAGGGCCGTGGCGAGGAGGAAACAACACCACGTGGGACGTCCTGCTCGGCTCCGCCGAAGAAGCCAAGAACTTGATCGGCGTGGTTCTGGAGACCAAAACGCTCCAGTTCCACACGGATACATGGGCACGAAGAAGGTGAAAATCACGCTGCACGGCGTCCCCATGGACATTGCTGAGGACCACGTGGGCGCCTTCTTCGTCCAATATGGAAAGAGGTGGCCGAAGTCCTCGCTGCGGTCGAAAGCAGGATTCCTCACGGGAGACATGACCCTGCAGGTGACCCTGGACAAGGAAAACATCGCCAAATCCCCCAACATCCTCACCTGCAGGGGTCGTGCCATCTTCGTCATCGTGGAAGGCAGGAAGCCGTGCTGTTGGGTCTGCGGGTCGGCGGAGCACGTGGCAAAGGCGTGCCCAACCAAGAATCCGGCCTCAAAGGCCCAACCAGCCCAACCAGTCAAGCAGCAACCGGCGGCACAGGCGAAGGATAGCGCAAAACAAGCACAACCCACACAGTCTCCCGTGAGCAACAAAGACGGCGAATGGCAGGTGGTGGCCAGGAAAGCCAAAAAACCTTCCCTGGACAATGTGCCGCCACCTGTCAAGACGCCTGCCAAGCAGACCCCGGTGAGGCTGTCGACTCCTACCAAACCTAAGGAGTCCCCGGCGAAGGCGCCGGCAAAACCAAAGGAGGTGTCTCCTCCCAAACAGAGGAAGGCAAGAAGTCCTTCCCCCCAGCAAATGGAAGTACAAAGGACACCCTCCCTGAAACGTGGGAGAGAGGAAGAGGCAGAGGAGCAGCACAACAACACAAAGGCCAGGAGAAGGAGCCGGAGCAACGAAAGGAGGCCGCGAGCCGAAAAATGCAGCTCTCTACCAGTGTCTCCGGTTAAACAGACTTATGCACTAAAGGTAAGAGTCTTCCTTCATCCCCCGCAAAAAGCCTCCCAGTCCCCAGTCTTTAAACTGACCCCCCTGAAATCATGTGCCCCCAACCCCCCTCCCTCCTCCTCCTCTGTCCACTCCCTCTCGGGCAAAAAAGAAAAAAAGCCCTGCCCCAAGGGAAGCACTCCTTAAAGTGAGTGAGGACGTTGCCTCTGAGTGGTCATCTCAGAGGCGAAAACTCTTAAAGCCCCTGCTGAAGCTGACTTCAGTGGAGGGCAAACCAGTTGAAGATCCTAGAAACTTTCCCCAGGCCCCAGGTGTCATCACCCTGGTGAGGAACACCGGTGGCAACCTGAGGGTCTGGGATCACATCCACGAAACAAAGAGACATTTTGCAAAAGTTACCATGGTTCAGCACAACACACCTGAACTCAAAAAAATGGGAAAAATTGTTCGGGGAGGTCCCCTGTTTACTCTCCACCCCAGTCTCTATAGGGTAGTAAAACTAACATACCCCACGGACGTTGGCGGCATTGTCCTAGACGGACGGATTACGTCCGATGTAGGAACGGGTTCCCTAGGACAGTCCGTCGGGGTCCTAACTGCTAGGGATTTCCGTCCCGTATGTGACTAGTATTTTTGTTGCATGTTTTGTTGTTTTTCCTTTTCAGAACTAAATCATGTCTATTAAGATAGCCAGCTTAAATGCGAATGGCCTGAGGGATCGGGGTAAGGCGGCTCGCCTGCTTCGTGACCTCTTGTCGTTCGGCGTGGATGTGGCCGCGATCCAAGAGACTCACTTTGTTTGCGAAGTCGACTCGTGTGTGCTGTCTAACGACTATGTCGTCTATTCAGCATGGGAGCCGGCATGCCAGAGGTGTTTCTTTGCTGGTCAAGCGTACCCTGGACGCGAGGATCGACCTTGTCCATGTCGGTGCCGAGGGCCGGCTGATCGTGGCAGATATTGCGGTGAAAAGCAAATCGTTCCGGCTGATTGCAGTTTTATGCGCCCAATGTCCCAGGTGAGCGTGTCTCTTTCTTTCGGCTGTTGGAGCCCTTCATGGTGCATTCAACACGGCTAATCTTAGTTGGGGACTGGAATGCCGTCCTAACCCCCAAATGGGATAGAGGGAAGGGGCGCTAGCGGGTGGAGTGGTGATCGTAGCCTGGTTGATCCTGATCGGCGAATTTGGTCTCGTCGATAGATACCGGTCGATCATCCGGATGGGAGCGTATGGACGTGGACGCATAGTTGGCCTTCCCTGCAGGCCCGCGTACCTGGATAGGATGTTAGTCGAAGAGAAGCCGACATAGACTTCTTAGAATGTCCAACGTTCCACTGGCTAGGCTACTCGGACCACAAACTCGTTTGTGCCCGGGTCGTATTAGACTTTAGGCCTAGGTTGGCTGGTTATTGGAAGTTCAATCAGTCCTTATTGGACAGACGGGACTTTCGTGACCAGCTGACAAAACTAGTTCAGCGAGGGTGGCAAGGGCGAGTCATTGGGAGTGGAGGTGGTGGGTTAACCTTAAGGACACCGTTAGGTCTTTCGCCACCAAATATAGCCGGCGGCTCAACCTAGATAAGCTGCGGAGGCAAAGACACTTAGTGCTAATTTCACCCGGGCGGAGGCTGGAGGATCCCCTAGGGGAATAACCTTAGCCAGGAGGCCCTGGAGCGCTCGACTGGCGGGCGCTACATGGGTCAAACCAGTAGGGCTAAGTTAAGCAAGATGTCTTCCGAAGCTGTGAACATGGGCGCAGAACTGCGCAAGGAAGAAATTCGCCAGGCCGGCGACCGGTACATTCGAGAAGTACGCGACCCGGAGGGACATCTCCTAAGGTCCACCAACGACATGTGCGAGGCGTTCCCGGCAGCATTTCGAACACCGATTTGCAAGGAGCCTGGACTCCGTGACGAGGAGTTCGCGGCTATTTGGCTGACTTTCCCCGGCTTTTGCGGCTGAAGCAACTAGCTGCGAAGGGGAGATTACGGAGGACGAAATCCGTGGCTTTGAAGAGGTCGGCAGAGGCAAGTCGCCAGGCTTGGATGGTTTGCCCTATGAAATACTTGAGGATGTCGCACCTTTTTGTCCCGCTCTTGGCTGTCGTGTTCAACCACTGGTTTCGGCAGGGGTCCATCCCGGTCGGATCACCGGGGCGTGATCACGCTGTTGAGAAAAGGCAAGAAGGTTGGGAGGGAACTAGATGATTACAGGCCCATAACTCTGCTAAACACAGAGTTAAAGATTTTAGCCAAGATCCTGACGACTCGCTTGCAGCTAGTTGCCGAGTCTCTGTTGGGACCGGATCAGACTTGTTCTGTGAAGGGACGAACAATTCAGAGCAACCTGCACTTGATTCGCACGATCGTAGAGGGTGTAGAAGACGACGATGAGGCCGCGCTGATCAATTTGGATCAGTCCAAGGCATTTGATAGGATTGACCATGGCTACCTGGCTGCTGTCCTGCAGGCCGCCGGATTCAAACCCGACTTCAGCCGCTGGATTAGCCTTCTGTATCGCTCCCCCAAGGCTGTGGTACAGGTGAACGGGAAGCTGTCGGGCGCTTTCGCGCTGTCCTGAGTCGGTCCGACAGGGTTGTCCACTGTCTTCTCCTTTACGTCCTGGCGTTGGAGCCCCTCCTTCGCCGGCTAAGGGGACGAGACGGGCAGTCCGGTCTACGTGGAATCGCAGTCCCTGGCGCTGGCGGAGCTCGAGCCAGGAGTTTCCGCGTACGCCGATGACGTAACGACCTTTGTGTCCTCCCGCAGGGACATAGAGGCGGTACAGCAGGCGCTTGTACGGTACGAGAAGGTGACAGGGGCCAGAATTAACTGCGACAAGTCTTCCGGCTTGCGGTTAGGCGCTTGGAAGGGTGTTTCCCTCCCGGGGCCCTTCGACTGGACGGACGGGCCGGTCAAGCTCCTCGGAGTTTGGTTCGGTCCGGACTTACAGTTGGAGAAAAGCGTCTGAAGTACTGGCAAAGGTCGGCGCGTCGGTCAAGGTTTGGCGTCGGTGAGATCCTCCTCCGTGAAGGGCTTGGCGGAGGTGTGCAACACATACCTCTTTCCACTGTGATCCTTTACCGGCTGTCGGTGCTTCCCCTTTGTGACGATCATGAAGGCGCTCGAGCGTTTGCTATTCTCACTGCACTGTGGAAAGGACCTTGGCTGCATGGTCACGTGAGTCTGTTGCCTCCGTCCGTGTCAAGGGGTCTGGGGATGCCACACTTGAGGAGCCACGTGCTCGCTTCGAGGTTGGCATTTCTCAGGCGCGCAGACGGAGGAAGAATCGGTTGCTTGCGGGGGTAGTGAGGGACATGTTTCCTTGCCTTACCATCGCTCCCCCGACCCTATGGCCTGACCGTCCAGGCCTTGGGTGCGACCGAAATTCTGCTCCGGATGTCCTGGCGGCCTTACAGGCCATTCCACGGTCCAGTGACCTTTCACAGCCTAGGAAACTCTTCTATCGGGGATTAGTGGAGGGTGCCGTGAAGGATAAGCTGTGGAGTAAGCTCGGCATCGTAGAGTGGAGTACCGCTCTCATTGGTCTTGGGCGCCAGGTGCGGATTGGCTCAGCAACTCTGAGTTCTCTCTGACCTGGCGATTGGCTCGGAATGGTTTGTCGCTCAATGACAAGCGTTTCGCAATGGGCCTGGCGGATTTGCCAGATTGTGAACGTTGCAACCTTGGAATCAAGGAGACGTCGGCGCACGCCTTCTTCCATTGTTCGCGCAGTTGCGCCCGTTGTGGGCGCGTGTCGGCGAGTTGACTGCTCGTATCTCGCCGCGGGAGCTTGTGCTCATTGATCGCGCATACGCTGTGGACAATGTGTCGCCCCCGTACTCTGGTGTGAAGCGGATGGTGTTTCTGTCGCTACTGGCCACGGCTAGAATGGTGATTTGGATGACGCGTCTGGAGGAAGTCTTGCGGGGAGGTCGTCTTTCGGATCAGGATCTAATCCGATATTTTGAGCACCAACTCCAAAATGGGGTGAAACGAACGGAAACGGCTGCAGTAGAACTTTAGCAAAAAGGTGGATATATGCAGCGAGCTGGATTCGTGTGACCGGGGCTAAGCGCGTTTCTTTTTTAGTTCCGCTAAGTCCATCGGGGTGGATTCCTCTGGAACCCCTCCCGCGGTTAAGGTTAGCTTTCTTTTGTATACCTAGTTAATGTGAGTGAATGTATTTGTCCTAGCCTGTTCCCGGCTCCATTGCTTTTGTTATGATCCAGTTCGAGATTCCCACTGACCATTGTTATTTTGCCCCGTTTTATTCTCGGCTGGGTCAGCCTTATATATTCTCCAGTCCAATTTATTTTTTGTGCCAGCTTCTCATTCCCCTTAGAAAGAGAGCGACGTTTTGTCTCTACAGGCAGAATACAGTGGCCTCTTTAATTACGAGGGTGTGTTTGGGTCTTACTAACATTTTGTATAAATATTCATTTGAAATTGTTTTTGTTTTGGGGATTTTTGTTTCTTCATACCCCTCCCATCATATCATCTCATGTACAAATGTTAAAATCTATTTTTTGTACTATAATTGTAAATAGTCACAAATTTTTATGTACAAATTTTAAAATCTATTATTTTTTGTAAATAATCACAAATTTTTATGTACATTTGGGGCGTTTTTGTAGGTCCCGGTATGTTTTTGCGATATTTTGGTGCCCGATAAGTACGAGTGTTGATGAACAGAATTCTTATGGTGAATGAGAATCATTGTAACGTATGTATGGGTCGTGAATCCGATTAGCTAGGTATAGGATATAGTAACACAGAAGACCACCCAAGTTTTGTTCCCCCTCCACCTTTCGGCCTTGTGCCATAATTCATGTAAAAATGAATAAATAAAACCAGCCACTTCCCCCAGACTTTTGTTTGTGTGGATTTTGTGTTGTGGGAGCTTAGTGGAGCATTTGTTCCTCCGTGTTATTTGTTCGCACTCTGTCTCTCGGACATACTGTTTTCCAGCCCGAGTTTATTGCTCGGGCCAGCGTAAAAGTAGTGGTCTTCGGAACGCGAAACACCGGAAGCAGTGCCATCACCTCTGTGGCATGGCCACGGCCACAACCACTTCCCCCTGTTCGTTGGAAGAGCCTAGTGGAGTAGTTGTTCCGCAGTGATATCTGCTCGCACTTTGTCTCTTGGACAACTGATTTCCAGCCCGAGTTCATTGCTCGGGCCAGCGTAAAGTAGCGGTTTCATCGAAAACGCGAAACGCGGAAAAGAAGTTGTCCGGTGATCGGTCACTTTTGTGGCATGGCCACAGAAGGACCAGGAAATCGACACTCCCTTGCGGCGTCGGTGGGAGATTGGCAGCAACTGTGTGACGCAGACGACGACGACGTCATAGCCGCCCGCCATAGCATGACCGAGTGGGAGAGCATGCTGTTCGGCTCCCCACACCAGCGGAGGCGGCGGCGGCCACACTGTCAGCAGCGACCGGACCAGCAGCGGCGACTGCACCTGCAGCAGAGACCACCCCAGCAGCGGCGACTGCACCTGCAGCAGCGACCAGACCAGCAGCGGCGACTGCACCTGCTGCAGCGACCACCCCAGCAGCGGCGACTGCACCTGCAGCAGCGACCAATCCAGCAGCGGCAACCGCACCTGCAGCAGCGACCAATCCAGCAGCGGCGACTGCACCGGCACCAGCAAATCAAACGTGCAGCAGCAGCAGCAACCAACCCGCTCCAGCGACCGGATCTGCAGCAGCGTCCAGACCGGCGGCGGCTGCAGCAACAACGCCCCCACCGGCACGGACAGCAGCAGCAGCAGCAGCAGCAGCAGCACCAGCGTCCCCCTTACCCTCGACCTCTGGGTGGAAAGGAGGCAAGAAGATCACGCGTAAGGACGAGGACTATTACCAGTCCATCCAAAAGGATTACGCGGACTACATCAGGGGGACGGAGCTCGTCTCGAAGCCGGACCACTTGGCGCAGATCGAGGCGAGAGTCATCACCCTGATCACCAAGGACCTGAAGACCAAAAAACTGATCGGCGTCCCTCAGGATACCGAGGAGGGACTGCAGACACTGAAGATCAGAGCCAGGGCCGTAGCGAGGAGAAGCAACACCACGTGGGACGTCCTGGCTGGCTCCGCCGAAGAAGCCAAGAACTTGATCGGCGTGGTTCTGGAGACCAAAACGCTCCAGTTCCACACGGAGCAGACATGGGCAAACAGAAGAAGGTGAAAATCACGCTGCACGGCGTCCCCATGGACATTGCTGAGGACCACGGGCGCTCTTCTTCGTCCAATATGGAAGGGTGGCCGAAGTCTCCTCGCTGCGTCGAAAAGCAGGATTCCTCACGGGAGACATGGACCCTGCAGGTGACCCTGGGACAAGGAAAACATCGCCAAGATCCCCAACACTACCTGCAGGGGTCGTGCCATCTTCGTCATCGTAGCAGAGGCCGTGCTGTTGGGTCTGCGGGTCGGCGGAGCACGTGGCAAAAGCGTGCCCAACCAAGAATCCGCCCTCAAGGCCCAACCAGCCCAACCAGTCAAGCAGCAACCGGCGGCACAGGCGAAGGATGGCGCAAAACAAGCACAACCCACACAGTCTCCCGTGAGCAACAAAGACGGCGAATGGCAGGTGGTGGCCAGGAAGAAAGCCAAAAAACTCTTCCCCGACAATGTGCCGCCACCTGTCAAGACGCCTGCCAAGCAGACCATGGGGCTGTCGACTCCTACCAAACCTAAGGAGTCCCGGCGAAGGCGCCGGCAAAACCAAAGGAGGTGTCTCCTCCCAAACAGAGGAAGGGAAGAAGTCCTTCCCCCAACAAATGGAAGTACAAAGGACACCCTCCCTGAAACGTGGAGAGAGGAAGAGGCAGAGGAGCAGCACAACAACACAAAGGCCAGGAGAAGGAGCCGGAGCAACGAAAGGAGGCCGCGAGCCGAAAAATGCAGCTCTCTACCAGTGTCTCCGGTTAAACAGACTTATGCACTAAAAGGTAAGAAGTCTTCCTTCATCCCCGCAAAAAGCCTCCCAGTCCCCAGTCTTTAAACTGACCCCCCTTGAAATCATGTACTTTAACCCCCACTCCCTCCCTCCTCCTCTGTCCACTCTCTCGGGCAAAAAAGAAAAAAGCCCTGCCCCAAGGGGAAGCACTCCTTAAAGTGAGGAGGACGTTGGGTTTCCTGAGTGGTCATCTCAGAGGCGAACTTGGAAGCTCCCTGCTGAGGTTGACCTCAGTGGAGGGCAAACCAGTTGAAGATCCTAGAAACTTTCCCCAGGCCCCAGGTGTCATCACCCTGGTGAGGAACACCGGTGGCAACCTGAGGGTCTGGGATCACATCCACGAAGCAAAGAGACATTTTGCAAAAGTTACCATGGTTCAGCACAACACACCTGAACTCAAAAAATGAAAAAATTGTTCGGGGGAGGTCCCCTGTTTTACTCCACCCCAGTTCCCATAGGGTAGTGAAACTAACATACCCCACGGACGTTGGCGGCATTGTCCTAGACGGACGGATTACGTCCGATGTAGGAACGTTCCTAGACAGTCCGTCGGGGTCCTATCTGTGGATTTCCGTCCTGTATGTGACTAGTATTTTTGTTGCATGTTTTTGTTGTTTTTCCTTTTCAGAACTAAATCATGTCTATTAAGATAGCCAGCTTAAATGCGAATGGCCTGAGGGATCGGGGTAAGGCGGCTCGCCTGCTTCTGGGTGACCTCTCGTCGTTCGGCGTGGATGCGGCCGCGATCCAAGAGACTCACTTTGTTTGCGAAGTCGACTCGTGTGCTGTCTAACGACTATGTCGTTCATTCAGCATATGGGAGCCGGCATGCCAGAGGTGTTTCTTTGCTGGTCAAGCGTACCCTGGACGCGAGGATCGACCTTGTCCATGTCGGTGCCGAGGGCCGGCTGATCGTGGCAGATATTGCAGTGAAAAGCAGATCGTTCCGGCTGATTGCGGTTTATGCGCCCAATGTCCCAGGTGAGCGTGTCTCTTTCTTTCGGCTGTTGGAGCCCTTCATGGTGCATTCAACACGGCTAATCTTAGTTGGGGACTGGAATGTCGTCCTAACCCCCAAATGGGATAGAGGAAGGGGCGCTAGCGGGTGGAGTGGTGATCGTAGCCTGGTTGATCTGATCGGCGAATTTGGTCTCGTCGATAGATACCGGGCCGATCATCCGGATGGGAGCCAGGGACGTGGACGCATAGTTGGCCTTCTACCCGGGTATCCGCGTACCTGGATAGGATGTTAGTCAGAGAAGCCGACATAGACTTCTTAGAATGTCCAACGTTCCACTGGCTAGGCTATCGGACCACAAACTCGTTTGTGCCCGGGTCGGGGTTAGACTTTAGGCCTAGGTTGGCTGGTTATTGGAAGTTCAATCAGTCCTTATTGGACAGACGGGACTTTCGTGACCAGCTGACAAAACTAGTTCAGCGGGAATTAACTGGGCGAGTCATTGGGAGTAGTGGTGGGTTAACCTTTAAGGACACCATTAGGTCTTTTGCCACCAAATATAGCCAGCGGCTCAACCTAGATAAGGCTGCGGGAGGCAAAGACACTTAGTGCTAATTTCGCCCGGGCGGAGGCTGAGGGGACTCTAGAGATAGCCTTAGCCAGGAGGCCCTGGAGCGTCTGACTAGCGGGGCGCTACATGGGTCAGGTAATTAGGCCAAGTTGGGCAAGATGTCTTCCGAAGCTGTGAACATGGGCGCAGAACTGCGCAAGGAAGAAATTCGCCAGGCCGGCGACCGGTACATTCGAGGAGGTACGCGACCCGGAGGGAAGACCTCCAAGGTCCACCAACGACATGTGCGAGGTGTTCCGGCAGCATTTCGAACACCGATTTACCAAGGAGCCTGGACTCCGGTGACGAGGAGTTTCGTAGCTATTTGCTGATTTCCTATTTTTGCCGACGGAAGTGGCTAGTTGCGAAGGGGAGATTACGGAGGACTTGAAATCTTCGGCTTTGAAGAAGGTCGGCAGAGGCAAGTCGCCAGGCTTGGATGGTTTGCCCTATGAAATGTACTTTGAGGATGTCGCACCTTTTGTCCCGCTCTTGGCTGTCGTGTTCAACCACTGGTTTCGGCAGGGGTCCATCCCTGGTCGGATCACCAGGGGCGTGATCACGCTGTTGAGAAAAGGCAAGAAGGTTGGGAGGGAACTAGATGATTGGTAGGGCCCATAACTCTGCTAAACACACAGAGTTAAAGATTTTGGCCAAGATCCTGACGAATCGCTTGTACAAGTTGCCGAGTTCCTGTTGGGACCGGATCAGACTTGTTCTGTGAAGGACGAACAATTCAGAGCAACTCCGCACTTGATTCGCACGATCGTAGAGGGTGTAGAAGACGACGATGAGGCCGCGCTGATCAATTTGGATCAGTCCAAGGCATTTGATAGGATTGACCATGGCTACCTGGCTGCTGTCCTGCAGGCCGCCGGATTCAAACCCGACTTCAGCCGCTGGATTAGCCTTCTGTATCGCTCCCCCAAGGCTGTGGTACAGGTGAACGGGAAGCTGTCGGGCGCTGGCGCTGTCTAGGTCGGTCCGACAGGGTTGTCCACCGTCTGCTCTCTCTTACGTCCTGGCGTTGGAGCCCTCCGCCGGCTAAGGGACGAGACGGGCAGTCCGGTCCTACGTGGAATCGCAGTCCCTGGCGGAGCTCGAGCCAGGGTTTCCGCGTACGCCGATGACGTAACGACCTTTGTGTCCTCCCGCAGGGACATAGAGGCGGTACAGCAGGCGCTTGTACGGTACGAGAAGGTGACAGGGGCCAGAATTAACTGCGACAAGTCTTCCCGCCTGGTGGTTAGGGCGCTTGGAAGGGTGTTTCCCTCCCGGGCCCTTCGACTGGACGGACGGGCCGGTCAAGCCCTCGGAGTTTGGTTCGGTCCGGACTTACAGTTGGAGAAAACTGGTCTGAAGTACTGGCAAAGGTCGGCGTGTCGGTCAAGGTTTGGCGTCGACGGGTCTCTCCGTGAAGGGCTTGGCGGAGGTGTGCAACACATACCTCTTTCCCATGATCCTTTACCGGCTGTCAGTACCTCCCCTTTTGTGACGATCATGAGAAGGCGCTCGAGCGTTTGTTCCTCCTGCCTGTGGAGAGGACGCAAACACATGGTCGACAAAGGAGTCTGTTGCCTCCGTCCGTGTCAAGGGGTCTGGGGATGCCACACTTGAGGAGCCACGTGCTCGCTTCGAGGTTGGCATTTCTCAGGCGCGCGTTGGAGGAAGATCGGTTGCTTGCGGGGGGTAGTGAGGGACATGTTCCTTGCCTTACCATCGCTCCCCCCGACCCTAGGCTGACCGTCAGGCCTTGGGTGACCGAAATTCCTGCTCGAATGTCTGGCGGCCTTACAGGCCATTCCACGTCCAGTGACCTTTCACAGCCTAGGAAACTCTTCTATCGGGGATTAGTGGAGGGTGCCGTGAAGGATAAGCTGTGGAGTAAGCTCGGCATGTCGAGAGGAGTACCGCTCTAATAGCCTTGGGCGCCAGGTGCGGATTGGCTCAGCAACTCTGAGTTCTCTGGACCTGGCGATTGGCTCGAATGGATGGTCGCTCAATGACAAGCGTTTCGCAAATGGGCCTGGCGGATTTGCCAGATTGTGAACGTTGCAAACCTGAATCAAGGAGACGTCGGCGCACGCCTTCTTCCATTGTTCGCGCGTTCGCCCGTTGTGGGCGCGTGTCGGCGAGTTGACTGCTCGTATCTCGCCGCGGGAGCTTGTGCTCATTGATCGCGCATACGCTGTGGACAATGTGTCGCCCCCGTACTCTGGTGTGGAAGCGGATGGTGTTTCTGTCGCTACTGGCCACGGCTAGAATGGTGATTTGGATGACGCGTCTGGAGGAAGTCTTGTGAGTGTCGTCTTTTCGATCAGGATCTAATCCGATATTTTGAGCACCAGCTCAAAATGAAGATTAGAACTGAACGGAAACGGCTGCACCCGACAGACTTTTTAGCAAAAGGTGGATATATGCAGCGAGCCTGGTTCGTGTGACCGGGGCTACTTGATTTTCTTTTTTAGTTCTGCCAAGTCACATCGGGGTGGATTCCTCTGGAACCCCTCCCGCGGTTAAGGTTAGCTTTCTCTTTTGTATACCTAGTTAATGTGAGTGAATGTATTTGTCCTAGCCTGTTCCCGGCTCCATTGCTTTTGTTATGATCCAGTTCGAGATTCCCACTGACCATTGTTATTTTGCCCTGTTTTATTCTCGGCTGGGTCAGCCTTATATATTCTCCAGTCCAATTTATTTTGTACCCAGCTTCTCCATTCCCCTTAGAAAGAGAGCGCTTCGATTTTGTCTCTACAGGCAGAATACAGTGGCCTCTTTAATTACGAGGGTGTGTTTGGGTCTTACTAACATTTTGTATAAATATTCATTTGAAATTGTTTTTTGTTTTGGGATTTTTTTATTTCTTCATACCCCTCCCCATCATATCATCTCATATACAAATGTTAAAATCTATTTTTGTACTATAATTGTAAATAGTCACAGATTTTTATACAAATTGTAAAATCTATTTTTGTAAATAATCACTAAATTTTATGTACATTTGGGGCGTTTTTGTAGGTCCCCGGTATGTTTTTGCGATATTTTGGTGCTAGATAAGTACGAGTGTTGATGGACAAATTCTTATGGTGAATGAGAATCATTGTAACGTATGCATGGGTCGTGAATCTGATTAGCTAGGTATAGGATATAGTAATCTCGAAGACCACCCCAAGTTTTGTTCCCCCTCCCACCTTTCGGCCTTGTGCCATAATTCATGTAAAATGAATAAATAAAACCAACCATTTCCCTACCCGGGATTTTATGTGTTGTATTTCGTGTTGTTTTTGTAATAAGAAGCTCAAAGCGTAGCATTTGTTCCGCAGTGATATTTGCCATTGCTTTGTGTCTTGGGCAACTGGTTTTCCAGCCCGAGTTTATTGCTCGGGCCAGCGTAAAAGTAGTGGTCTTCGGAACGCGAAACACCGGGAAGCAGTTGTCCACCTCGTGGCATGGCCACGGCCTAGCCACTTCCCCCTCTGTTCGTTGGAAGAGCCTAGTGGAGAAGTTAGTCTTGCGCAGTGATATCTGCTCGCACTTTGTCTCTTGACACCGATTTCCAGCCCGAGTTCATTGCTCGGGCCAGCGTAAAGTAGCGGTTTCCTTGAAACGCGAAACACCGGAAAGAAGTTGTTCGGTGATCACTTTGTGGCATGGCCACAGAAGGACCGGGGAGTCGGCACTCCCACCACGGTCGGTGGGAGATTGGCAACTGTGTGACGCAGACGACGACGACGTCATAGCCTGCACCATGACCGAGTGAGAGCATGCTGTTCGGCTCCCCCACACACCAGCGGAGGCGGCGGCGGCCACACTGTCAGCAGCGACCACCCCAGCAGCGGCGACTGCACCTGCAGCAGAGACCACCCCAGCAGCGGCGACTGCACCTGCAGCAGCGACCAGACCAGCAGCGGCGACTGCACCTGCAGCAGCGACCACCTCAGCAGCGGCGACTGCACCTGCAGCAGCGACCAATCCAGCAGCGGCGACTGCACCGGCACCAGCAACCAAACGTGCAGCAGCAGCAGCAACCAAACCTGCTCCAGCGACCGGATCTGCAGCAGCGTCCGGACCGGCGGCGGCTGCAGCAACAACGCCCCCACCGGCACGGACAGCAGCAGCAGCAGCAGCAGCAGCAGCACCAGCGTCCCCCTTACCCTCGACCCCTGGGTGGAAAGGAGGCAAGAAGATCACGCGTGTAAGGACGAGGACTATTACCAGTCCATCCAAAAGGATTACGCGGACTACATCAGGGGGACGGAGCTCGTCTCGAAGCCGGACCACTTGGCGCAGATCGAGCGAGTCATCACCCTGATCACCAAGGACCTGAAGACCAAAAAACTGATCGGCGTCCCCAGGGATACACCTGAGGAGGGACTGCAGACACTGAAGATCAGAGCCAGGGCCGTAGCGAGGAGAAGCAACACCACGTGGGACGTCCTGTTGGCTCCGCCGAAGAAGCCAAGAACTTGATCGGCGTGGTTCTGGAGACCAAAACGGCCCAGTTCCACACGGAGTACATGGGCAACAGGCTAGTGAAAATCACGCTGCACGGCGTCCCCATGGACATTGCTGAGGACCACGTGGGCGCCTTCTTCGTCCAATATGGAAGGGTGGCCAGTCTCCTCGCTGCGGTCGAAAGCAGGATTCCTCACGGGAGACATGACCCCTGCAGGTGACCCTGGACAAGGAAAACATCGCCAAGATCCCCAACATCCTCACCTGCAGGGGTCGTGCCATCTTCGTCATCGTGGAAGGCAGGGAAGCCGTGCTGTTGGTCTGCGGGTCGGCGGAGCACGTGGCAAAAGCGTGCCCAACCAAGAATCCGGCCCTCAAGGCCCAACCAGCCCAACCAGTCAAGCAGCACACAGGCGAAGGATGGCGCAAACAAGCACAACCCACACAGTCTCCCGTGAGCAACAAAGACGGCGAATGGCAGGTGGTGGCCAGGAAGAAAGCCAAAAACCTTCCCCGACAATGTGCCGCCACCTGTCAAGACGCCTGCCAAGCAGACCCCGGTGGGGCTGTCGACTCCTACCAAACCTAAGGAGTCCCCGGCGAAGGCGCCGGCAAAACCAAAGGAGGTGTCTCCTCCTAAACAGAGGAAGGGAAGAAGTCCTTCCCCCAACAAATGAAGTACAAAGGACACCCTCCCTGAAACGTGGGAGAGAGGAAGAGGCAGAGGAGCAGCACAACAACACAAAGGCCAGGAGAAGGAGCCGAGCAATGAAAGGAGGCCGCGAGCCGAAAAATGCAGCTCTCACCAGTGTCTCCGGTTAAACAGACTTATGCACTAAAGGTAAGAAGTCTTCCTTCATCCCCGCAAAGCCTCCCAGTCCCCAGTCTTTAAACTGACCCTGAAATCATGTACTTTAACCCCCACTCCCTCCCCTCCTCCTCTGTCCACTCCTCTCTGGGCAAAAAAAGAAAAAAGCCCTGCCCAAGGGGAAGCACTCCAGCGGAGTGAGGACGTTGCCTCTGAGTGGTCATCTCAGAGGCGAAAACTCTTAAAGCCCCTGCTGAGGCTGACCTCAGTGGAGGGCAAACCAGTTGAAGATCCTAGAAATCTTCAGGCCCCAGGTGTCATCACCCTGGTGAGGAACACCGGTGGCAACCTGAGGGTCTGGGATCACATCCACGAAGCAAAGAGACATTTTGGGCAAAGTTACCATGGTTCAGCACAACACACCTGAACTCAAAAATGGAAAAAATTGTTCGGGGAGGTCCCCTGTTTTACTCCACCCCAGTCTCTATAGGGAGGGAACTAACATACCCCACGGACGTTGGCGGCATTGTCCTAGACGGACGGATTTAAGGTCCACAAGAACGGGTTCCCTAGAGTCCGTCGTGGTCCTATCTGGTTAGGATTGTCCCGTATGTGACTAGTATTTTTGTTGCATGTTTTTGTTGTTTTTCCTTTTCAGAACTAAATCATGTCTATTAAGATAGCCAGCTTAAATGCGAATGGCCTGAGGGATCGGGGTAAGGCGGCTCGCTCGTTTCGTGACCTCTCGTCGTTCGGCGTGGATGTGGCCGCGATCCAAGAGACTCGCCTTGTTTGCGAAGTCGACTCGTGTGTGCTGTCTAACGACTATGTCGTCTATCTCGTGCATGGGAGCCGGCATGCCAGAGGTGTTTCTTGCTGGTCAAGTACCCTGGACGCGAGGATCGACCTTGTCCATAAAAACAGCGAGGGCCGGCTGACGTGGCAGGTTTTAAGAAGAAAAGCAGATCGTTCCCCGGCTGATTGCGGTTTATAAAAACAATGTCCCAGGTGAGCGTGTCTTTCTTTCGGCTGTTGGAGCCCTTCATGGTGCATTCAACACGGCTAATCTTAGTTGGGGACTGGCTACGTCCGAACCCCAAATGGGGATAGAGAAGGGCGCATAGGAGTGGTGATCGTAGCCTGGTTGATCTGATCGGCGAATTTGGTCTCGTCGATAGATACCGGCCGATCATCCGATGGAGCATGTGGACGTGGACGCATAGTTGGCCTTCACCTGGCATCTCGCGTACCTCCCGATAGGATGTTATCGTGAGGAAGCCATAGACTTCTTAGAATGTCCCCAACGTTCCACTGGCTAGCCACTTGGACCACAAACTCGTTTGTGCCCGGGTCGTGTTAGACTTTAGGCCTAGGCTGGCTGGTTATTGGAAGTTCAACTGTCCTTGCTGACGACGGGACTTTCGTGACCAGCTGACAAAACTAGTTCAGCGGGAATTAACTGGGCGAGTCATTGGGAGTAGGTGGTGGGTTAACCTTGGTGACACCATTAGGCCCCGCCACCAAATATAGCCAGCGGCTCAACCTAGATAAGGCTGCGGAGGCAAAGACACTTAGTGCTAATTTCGCCCGGGCGGAGGCTGGCGGGGATCCCCTAGAGGATAGCTCAGCCAGGAGGCCCGGAGCGTTCGACTAGCGGGCGCTACATGGGTCAGGTAATTAGGGCTAAGTTAAGCAAGATGTCTTCCGAAGCTGTGAACATGGGCGCAGAACTGCGCAAGGGTAGCCCGCTAGGCCGGCGACCGGTACATTCGAGAGGTACGCGACCCGGAGGGACACTCGCATGTGTCCACCAACGAGCATGTGCGAGGCGTTCCGGCAGCATTTCGAACACCGATTTACAAGGAGCCTGGACTCGACGAGGAGTTTCGGCTATCGCTATTGACTTTCCCGGCTTTTGCCGGCTGAAGCGGCTATTGCGAAGGGGAGATTACGGAGGACGAAATCTACGTGGCTTTGAAGAAGGTCGGCAGAGGCAAGTCGTTGTGGCTTGGATGGTTTGCCCTATGAAAATGTACTTGAGGATGTCGCACCTTTTTGTCCCGCTCTTGGCTGTCGTAAATTCAACCACTGGTTTCGGCAGGGGTCCATCCTGGTCGGATCACCAGGGCGTGATCACGCTGTTGAGAAAGGCAAAGAAGGTTGGGAGGGAACTAGATGATTACAGGCCCATAACTCTGCTAAACACAGAGTTAAAGATTTGGCCAAGATCCTGACGAATCGCTTGCAGCTAGTTGCCGAGTCTCTGTTGGGACCCGGATCAGACTTGTTCTGTGAAGGACGAAACAATTCAGAGCAACCTGCACTTGATTTCGCACGATCGTGGAGGTAGAAGACGACGATGAGGCCGCGCTGATCAATTTGGATCAGTCCAAGGCATTTGATAGGATTGACTATGGCTACCTGGCTGCTGTCCTGCAGGTCAGTTTATCCAAACCCGACTTCCAGCTGCTGGATTAGCCTTTCTCATCGCTCCCCCAAGGCTGTGGTACAGGTGAACGGGAAGTTGTCGGGCGTTGCGACAGCCCAGGTCATCCGACAGGGTTGTCCACCGTCTGCTCTCCTTACGCAGTCCTGGCGTTGGAGCCCCTCCTTCGCCGAAGCTGCTGGACGACGGTAGTCCGGTCCCACGTGGACCGTAGTCCTGGCGGAGCTCGAGCTAGGCTCGCGTACGCCGATGACGCGAACGACCTTTTTGTGCCTCCGCAGGGAGATAGAGGCGGTAGCAGGGTTGTACGGTAATGAGAAGGCATAGCCAGAATTAACTGCGACAAGTCTTCCGGCTTGCGGTTAGGCGCTTGAAGGGTGTTTCCCCTCCCGGGGCCCTTCGACTGACGGATCACGGGCCGGCTGCCCGGAGTTTGGTTCGGTCCGGACTTTACAGTTGCAGAAAAACTGGTCTTGAAGTACTGGCAAAGGTCGGCGCGTCGGTCAAGGTTTGGCGTCGACGGGGCCCTCCGTGAAGGGCTTGGCGGAGGTGTGCAACACATACCTTTTTCCCATGATCTCATCATTAAGTCAGTACTTCCCCTTTGTGACGATCATGAGAAGGCGCTCGAGCGTTTGCTGTCTCTCCTGCCTCCGTGGAGAGGACGCAAACACATGGTCGACAAAGGAGTCTGTTGCCTCCGTCCGTGTCAAGGGGGTCTGGGGATGCCACACTTGAGGAGCCACGTGCTCGCTTCGAGGTTGGCATTTCTCAGGCGCGCGCGTTGGAGGAAGATCGGTTGCTTGCGGGGGTAGTGAGTGACATGTTCCCTTGCCTTACCATCGCTCCCCCGACCCTATGGCTGACCGTCAGGCCTTGGGTGCGACCGAAATTCCTGCTCGAATGTCTGCGGCCTTACAGGCCATTCCACGGTCCAGTGACCTTTCACAGCCTAGGAAACTCTTCTATCGGGGATTAGTGGAGGTGCCGTGAAGGATAAGCTGTGGAGGCTTGACATGCCGAGAGTGGAGTACCGCTCTCATTGAGTCCTTGGGCGCCAGGTGCGGATTGGCTCAGCAACTCTGAGTTCTCTCTGACCTGGCGATTGGCTCGAATGGTTTGTCGTCAACGACGTTGCTCGCAATGGGCCTGGCGGATTTGCCAGATTGTGAACGTTGCAACCTTTGGAATCAAGGAGACGTCGGCGCACGCCTTCTTCCATTGTGCTCGCGCGTTCGCCCGTTGTGGGGCGCGTGCCGGCGAGTTGACTGCTCGTATCTCGCCGCGGGAGCTTGTGCTCATTGATCGCGCATACGCTGTGGACAATGTGTCGCCCCCGTACTCGGGTGTGAAGCGGATGGTGTTTCTGTCGCTACTGGCCACGGCTAGAATGGTGATTTGGATGACGCGTCTGGAGGAAGTCTTGCGGGGAGGTCGTCTTTCGACTGTGATCTATCCGATATTTGAGCACCAGCTCAAAATGAAGATTAGAACTGAACGGAAACGGCTGCACCCGACAGACTTTAGCAAAAGGTGGATATATGCAGCGAGCCTGGTTCGTGTGACCGGGGCTAGGCCTTGATTTTCTTTTTTTTTTGCTCTGTTGTCACATCGGGGTGGATTCTCTGGAACCCTCCCGCGGTTAAGGTTGCTTTCTTTGTATACCTAGTTAATGTGAGTGAATGTATTTGTCCTAGCCTGTTCCCGGCTCCATTGCTTTTGTTATGATCCAGTTCGAGATTCCCACTGACCATTGTTATTTTGCCCTGCTATGACTTCTCGGCTGGGTCAGCCTTATATATTCTCCAGTCCAATTTATTTTTGTACCCAGCTTCTCCATTCCCCTTAGAAAGAGAGCGGCTTGATTTTGTCTCTACAGGCAGAATACAGTGGCCTTTTTAATTACGCGGGTGTGTTTGGGTCTTACTAACATTTTGTATAAATATTCATTTGAAATTGTTTCTTTGTTTTGGGGATTTTTTGTTTCTTCATACCCCTCCCATCATATCATCTCATATACAAATGTTAAAATCTATTTTTGTACTATAATTGTAAATAGTCACAGATTTTTATGTACAAATTGTAAAATCTATTTTTGTAAATAATCACAAATTTTTATGTACATTTGGGGCGTTTTGTAGGTCCCCGGTATGTTTTTGCGATATTTTGGTGCTAGATAAGTACGAGTGTTGATGGACAAATTCTTAAGTGGTGAATGAGAATCATTGTAACGTATGCATGGGTCGTGAATCTGATTAGCTAGGTATAGGATATAGTAACTGAAGACCACCCCAAGTTTTGTTCCCTCCCACCTTTCGGCCTTGTGCCATAATTCATGTAAAAATGAATAAATAAAACCAACCATTTCCTACCCGGGATTTTGTGTTGTATTTCGTGTTGTTTTTTGTAATAAGAAGCCAAAGCGTAGCATTTGTTCCGCAGTGATATTTGCCATTGCTTTGTGTCTTGGGCAACTTGTTTTCCAGCCCGGAGTTTACGTCAATAAAGGGTAAAAGTAGTGGCTGAACGCGAAACACCGGGAAGCAGTTGTCCACCAAAGCGCCACGGCCTAGCCACTTCCCCCCGTTCGTTGGAAGAGCCTAGTGGAGTAGTTGTCCTGCAGTGATATCTGCTCGCACTTTGTCTCTTGGACAACTGATTTCCAGCCCGAGTTCATTGCTCGGGCCAGCGTGAAAGTAGCGGTTTCCTTATAACGCGAAACACCGGAAAGAAGTTGTCCGGTGATCGGTCACTTTTGTGGCATGGCCACAGAAGGACCGGGGGGTCGGCACTTCACCACGGCGTCGGTGGAGGATTGGCAACTGTGTGACGCAGACGACGACGGACGCCCGCAGCCTGCACCATGACCGAGTGGGAGAGCATGCCGTTCGGCTCCCCACACCAGCGGAGGCGGCGGCGGCCACACTGTCAGCAGCGACCACCCCAGCAGCGGCGACTGCACCTGCAGAGACCACCCCAGCAGCGGCGACTGCACCTGCAGCAGCGACCAGACCAGCAGCGGCGACTGCACCTGCAGCAGCGACCACCCCAGCAGCGGCGACTGCACCTGCAGCAGCGACCAATCCAGCAGCGGCGACCGCACCTGCAGCAGCGACCAATCCAGCAGCGGCGACTGCACCGGCACCAGCAACCAAACGCAGCAGCAGCAGCAACCAAACCCGCCCAGCGACTGATCTGCAGCAGCGTCCAGACCGGCGGCGGTTGCAGCAACAACGCCTCACCGGCACGGACAGCAGCAGCAGCAGCAGCAGCAGCAGCACCAGCGTCCCCTTACCCTCGACCTCTGGGTGGAAAGGGGAGGCAAGAAGATCACGCGTAAGGACGAGGACTATTACCAGTCCATCCAAAGGATTACGCGGACTACATCAGGGACGGAGCTCGTCTCGAAGCCGGACCACTTGGCGCAGATCGAGGCGAGAGTCATCACCCTGATCACCAAGGACCTGAAGACCAAAACTGATCGGCGTCCCCAGGGATACGTTCGAGGAGTGGACCGCAGACACTGAAGATCAGAGCCAGCCGTAGCGAGGAGAAGCAACACCACGTGGGACGTCCTGCTGGCTCCTACGAAGCCAAGAACTTGATCGGCGTGGTTCTGGAGACCAAAACGCTCCAGTTCCACACGGAGTACATGGGCACGAAGAAGGTGGTGCTGCACGGCGTCCCCATGGACATTGCTGAGGACCACTATGTGGGCGCCTTCTTCGTCCAATATGGAAGGGTGGCCGAAGTCTCCTCGCTGCGGTCGAAAGGATTCCTCACGGGAGACATGACCCTGCAGGTGACCCTGGACAAGGAAAACATCGCCAAGATCCCCAACATCCTCACCTGCAGGGGTCGTGCCATCTTCGTCATCGTGAAGGCAGGAAGCCGTGCCAAGCGTCTGCGGGTCGGCGACACGTGGCAAAAGCGTGCCCAACCAAGAATCCGCCCTTCAAGGCCCAACCAGCCCAACCAGTCAAGAACCGGCGGCACAGGCGAAGGATGGCGCAAAACAAGCACAACCCACACAGTCTCCCGTGAGCAACAAAGACGGCGAAATGCGGTGGCCAGGAAGAAAGCCAAAAAACCTTCCCCGGACAATGTGCCGCCACCTGTCAAGACGCCCGCCAAGCAGACCCCGGTGGGGCTGTCGACTCCTACCAAACCTAGTGAGGCCCCGGCGAAGGCGCCGGCAAAACCAAAGGAGGTGTCTCCTCCCAAACAGAGGAAGGAAGAAGTCCTTCCCCCCAACAAATGGAAGTACAGCGGGACACCCTCCCTGAAACGTGGAGAGGAAGAGGCAGAGGAGCAGCACAACAACACAAAGGCCAGGAGAAGGGAGCTTGAGCAACGAAGGAGGCCGCGGAGTCGAAAATGCAGCTCTCTACCAGTGTCTCCGGTTAAACAGACTTATGCACTAAAGGTAAGAAGTCTTCCTTCATCCCCGCAAAGCCTCCCAGTCCCCAGTCTTTAAACTGACCCCCTGAAATCATGTACTTTAACCCCCACTCCTCCCCTCCTCCTCTGTCCACTCCCTCCTCGGGCAAAAAAAAAAAAAAAGAAAAAAAGCCCCGCCCCAAGGGGAAGCACTCCTTAAAGTGAGTGAGGACGTTGCCTCTTGAGTGGTCATCTCAGAGGCGAAAAACCTTAAAGCCTCTGCTGAGGCTGACCTCAGTGGAGGGCAAACCAGTTGAAGATCCTAGAAACTTTCCCCAGGCCCCAGGTGTCATCACCCTGGTGAGGAACACCGGTGGCAACCTGAGGGTCTGGGATCACATCCACGAAGCAAAGAGACATTTTGCAAAAGTTACCATGGTTCAGCACAACACACCTGAACTCAAAAAAATGGAAAAATTGTTCGGGGAGGTCCCCCGTTTTACTCCACCCCAGTCTCTATAGGGTAGTGAAACTAACATACCCCACGGACGTTGGCGGCATTGTCCTAGACGGACGGATTACGTCCGATGTAGGAACGGGTTCCCCTAGGACAGTCCGTCGGGGTCCTATCTGCTAGGGATTTCCCGTCCCGTATGTGACTAGTATTTTTGTTGCATGTTTTTGTTGTTTTTCCTTTTCAGAACTAAATCATGTCTATTAAGATAGCCAGCTTAAAAGTGAATGGCCTGAGGGATCGGGGTGGCGCGGCTCGCCTGCTTCGTGACCTCTCGTCGTTCGGCGTGGATGGCCGCGATCCAAGAGACTCACTTTGTTTGCGAAGTCGACTCGTGTGTGCTGTCTAACGATCATGTCGTCTATTCAGCATATGTTTCTCGGCATGCCAGAGGTGTTTTTGCTGGTCAAGCGTACCCTGGACGTGGAGGATCGACCTTGTCCATGTCGGTGCCGAGGGCCGGCTGATCGTGGCAGATATTGCAGTGAAAAGCAGATCGTTCCGGCTGATTGCGGTTTATGCGCCCAATGTCCCAGGTGAGCGTACTTTTCTTTCGGCTGTTGGAGCCCTTCATGGTGCATTCAACACGGCTAATCTTAGTTGGGGACTGGAATGCCGTCCTAACCCCCAAATGGGATAGAGGAAGGGGCGCTAGCGGTGATGTGGTGATCGTAGCCTGGTTGATCTGATCGGCGAATTTGGTCTCGTCGATAGATACCGGGCCGGATCATCCGGATGGGAGCATGTGGACGTGGACGTATAGTTGGCCTTCTACCCGGGTATCCGCGTACCTGGATAGGATGTTAGTCAGAGAAGCCGACATAGACTTCTTAGGAATGTCCAACGTTCCACTGGCTAGGTTACCGACCACAAACTCGTTTGTGCCTCGGGTCGTTAGACTTCCAGGGCCTAGGTTGGCTGGTTATTGGAAGTTCAATCAGTCCTTATTGGACAGACGGGACTTTCGTGACCAGCTGACAAACTAGTTCAGCGGGAATTAACTGGGCGAGTCATTGGGAGTAGGTGGTGGGTTAACTTTAAGGACACCATTAGGTCTTTTGCCACCAAATATAGCCAGCGGCTCAACCTAGATAAGGCTGCGGAGGCAAAGACAATTTTAGTGCTAATTTCGCCCGGGCGGAGGCTGGAGGGGATCCCCTAGAGATAGCCTTAGCCAGGGGAGGCCCTGGCGCCCGATCAGGCGGGCGCTACATGGGTCAGGTAATTAGGCTAAGTTAAGCAAGATGTCTTCCGAAGTTGTGAAACATGGGCGCAGAACTGCGCAAGGAAGAAATTCGCCAGGCCGGCGACCGGTACATTCGAGAGGTACGCGACCCGGAGGGACATCTCCTAAGGTCCACCAACGACATGTGCGAGGCGTTCCGGCAGCATTTCGAACACCGATTTACCAAGGAGCCTGACTCCGTGACGAGGAGTTTCGCAGCTATTTGCTGACTTTCCCTGGCTTTTGCCGGCTGAAGTGCATATTGCGAAGGAGATTACGGAGGACGAAATTCCGCTATGGGGATGAAGAAGGTCGGTAGAGGCAAGCTGCCAGGCTTGATGGTTTGCCCTATGAAAATGTACTTGGAGGATGTCGCACCTTTTTGTCCCGCTCTTGGCTGTCGTGTTCAACCACTGGTTTCGGCAGGGTCCATCCTCTGGTCGGATCACCAGGGGCGTGATCATGCTGTTGAGAAAAGGCAAGAAGGTTGAGGGAACTAGATGGTTTGCCCATAACTCTGCTAAACACAGAGTTAAAGATTTTGGCCAAGATCCCGACGAATCGCTTGCAGCTAGTTGCCGAGTCTCTGTTGGGACCGGATCAGACTTGTTCTGTGAAGGGACGAACAATCTGGTATTTCTCAAACTCTGCACTTGATTCGCATGATCGTAGAGGTGGTGGTGGAAGACGACGATGTCGCGCTGATCAATTTCGGATTCAAGTCCAAGGCATTTGATAGGATTGACCATGGCTACCTGGCTGCTGTCCTGCAGGCCGCCGGATTCAAACCCGACTTCAGCCGCTGGATTAGCCTCTGTATCGCTCCCTAAGCGTCGGTACAGGTGAACGGGAAGCTGTCGGGCGCTTTCGCGCTGTCTAGGTCGGTCCGACAGGGTCAGTCCACTGTCTGCTCTCCACGTCCTGGCGCTGGAGCCCCTCCTTCGCCGGCTAAGGGACGTGACGGGCAGTCCGTCCTACGTAGAATCGCAGTCCCTGGCGGAGCTCGAGCCAGGGTTTCCGCGTACGCCGATGACGTAACGACCTTTTGTGTCCTCCCGCAGGGACATAGAGGCGGTACAGCAGGCGCCAGGTACGGTACGAGAAGGTGACAGGGGCCAGAATTAACTGCGACAAGTCTTCCGGCTTGCGGTTAGGCGCTTGGAAGGGTGTTTCCCTCCCGGGGCCCTTCGACTGGACGGACGGGCCGGTCAAGCTCCTCGGAGTTTGGTTCGGTCCGGACTTACAGTTGGAGAAAACCGGTCTGAAGTACTGGCAAAGGTCGGCGCGTCGGTCAAGGTTTGGCGTCGACGGGGTCTCTCCGTGAAGGGCTTGGCGGAGGTGTGCAACACATACCTCTTTCCCATGATCCTTTACCGGCTGTCAGTACTTCCCCTTTGTGACGATCATGAGAAGGCGCTCGAGCGTTTGCTATTCTCCTGCCTGTGGAGAGGACGCAAACACATGGTCGGATAAAGGAGTCTGTTGCCTCCGTCCGTGTCAAGGGGGTCTGGGGATGCCACACTTGAGGAGCCACGTGCTCGCTTCGAGGTTGGCATTTCTCAGGCGCGTGTTGGAGGAAGATCGGTTGCTTGCGGGGGTAGTGTGACCATGTTCCCTTGCCTTACCATCGCTCCCTGGACCCTATGGCTGACCGTCAGGCCTTGGGTGCGACCGAAATCTTCGCTCGAATGTCTGGCGGCCTTACAGGCCATTCCACGGTCCAGTGACCTTTCACAGCCTAGGAAACTCTTCTTATCGGGGATTAGTGGAGGGTGCCGTGAAGGATAAGCTGTGAGTAAGTTTGGCATGTCGAGAGTGGAGTACCGCTCTCATTGGTCTTGGGCGCCAGGTGCGGATTGGCTCAGCAACTCTGAGTTCTCTCTGACCTGGCGATTGGCTCGGAATGGCTTTTTGTCGCTCAATGACAAGCGTTTCGCAATGGGCCTGGCGGATTTGCCAGATTGTGAACGTTGCAACCTTGGAATCAAGGAGACGTCGGCGCACGCCTTCCATTGTTCGCGCGTCTGCCCGTTGTGGGCGCGTGTCGGCGAGTTGACTGCTCGTATCTCGCCGCGGGAGCTTGTGCTCATTGATCGCGCATACGCTGTGGACAATGTCGCCCCCGTACTCTGGTGTGAAGCGGATGGCGTTTCTGTCGCTACTGGCCACGGCTAGAATGGCATTTGGATGACGCGTCTGGAGGAAGTCTTGCGGAGGTCGTCTTTCGGACTGTAGGATCTAATCCGATATTTTGAGCACCAGCTCAAATGAAGATTAGAACTCGAACGGAAAACGGCTGCACCCGACAGACTTTAGCAAAGGTGGATATATGCAGCGAGCCTGCCTGTGTGACCGGGGCTAGCCTTGATTTTCTTTTAGTTCTGCCAAGTCACATCGGGGGTGGATTCCTCTGGAACCCCTCCCGCGGTTAAGGCTTTCTTTTGTATACCTAGTTAATGTGAGTGAATGTGCATGTGTCCTAGCCTGTTCCCGGCTCCATTGTTGTTATGATCCAGTTCGAGATTCCCACTGACCATTGTTATTTTGCCCTGTTTTATTCTCGGCTGGGTCAGCCTTATATATTCTCCAGTCCAATTTATTTTTGTACCCAGCTCCATTCCCCTTAGAAAGAGAGCGGCTCGATTTTGTCTCTACAGGCAGAATACAGTGGCTCTTTTAATTACGAGGGTGTGTTTGGGTCTTACTAACATTTTGTATAAATATTCATTTGAAATTGTTTTTTTGTTTTGGGGATTTTTTGTTTCTTCATACCTTCCATCATATCATCTCATATACAAATGTTAAAATCTATTTTTGCTATAATTGTAAATAGTCACAGATTTTTATGTACAAATTGTAAAATCTATTTTTGTAAATAATCACAAATTTTTATGTACATTTGGGGGCGTTTTTGTAGGTCCCCGGTATGTTTTTGCGATATTTTGGTGCTAGATAAGTACGAGTGTTGATGGACAAATTCTTATGGTGAATGAGAATCATCATTGTAACGTATGCATGGGTCGTGAATCTGATTAGCTAGGTATAGGATATAGTAACTGAAGACCACCCCAAGTTTTGTTCCCCTCCCACCTTTCGGCCTTGTGCCATAATTCATGTAAAAATGAATAAATAAACAACCATTTCCTACCTGGGATTTTGTGTTGTATTTTCGTGTTGTTTTTTGTAATAAGAAGCTCAAAGCGTAGCATTTGTTCCGCAGTGATATTTGCCATTGCTTTGTGTCTTGGGTAATTGTTTTCCAGCCCGAGTTTATTGCTCGGCCAGCGTAAAAGTAGTGGTTCCCGGAACGCGAAACACCGGGAAGCAGTTGTCCACCTCGTGGCATGGCTACGGCCTAGCCACTTCCCCTGTTCGTTGGAAGGAGCCTAGTGGAGTAGTTGTTCCGCAGTGATATCTGCTCGCACTTGTCTCTGGACAACTGATTTCCAGCCCGAGTTCATTGCTCGGGCCAGCGTAAAGTAGCGGTTTCTTCGAAAACGCGAACACCGGAAAGAAGTTGTCCGGTGATCGGTCACTTTTGTGGCATGGCCACAGAAGGACCGGGGGAAGTCGGCACTCCCACCACGGCGTCGGTGGGAGACTGGCAACTGTGTGACGCAGACGACGACGACGTCATAGCCCGCACCATGACCGAGTGGGAGAGCATGCTGTTCGGCTCCCCCACACCAGCGGAGGCGGCGGCGGCCACACTGCCAGCAGCGACCGGACCAGCAGCGGCGACTGCACCTGCAGCAGAGACCACCCCAGCAGCGGCGACTGCACCTGCAGCAGCGACCAGACCAGCAGCGGCGACTGCACCTGCAGCAGCGACCACCCCAGCAGCGGCGACTGCACCTGCAGCAGCGACCAATCCAGCAGCGGCGACTGCACCTGCAGCAGCGACCAATCCAGCAGCGGCGACTGCACCTGCAGCAGCAACCAAACGTGCAGCAGCAGCAGCAACCAAACCTGCCCAGCGACCGGATTCCAGCAGCGTCCAGACCGGCGGCAACCGCAGCAGCAACACCCCCACCGGCACGGACAGCAGCAGCAGCAGCAGCAGCAGCAGCAGCACCAGCGTCCCCCTTACCCTCGACCTCTGGGTGGAAAGGAGGCAAGAAGATCACGCGGAAAGACGAGGACTATTACCAGTCCATCCAAAAGGATTACGCGGAATACATCAGGGGGACGGAGCCCGTCTCATGCTTCTAATCAACTGGCGCAGATCGAGGCGAGAGTCATCACCCTGATCACCAAGGACCTGAAGACCAAGAAACTCGTCGGCGTCCCCAGGATGTCTGAGGAGTGGACTGCAGACACTGAAGATCAGAGCCAGGGCCGTAGCGAGGAGAAAGGCCAACACCGGACGTCCCAGCTGGCTCCGCCGAAGAAGCCAAGAACTTGATCGGCGTGGTTCTGGAGACCAAAACGCTCCAGTTCCACACGGAGTGGCCATGTTGGCACGAAGAAGGTGAAAATCACGCTGCACGGCGTCCCCATGGACATTGCTGAGGACCACGTGGGCGCCTTCTTCGTCCAATATGGAAGGGTGGCCGAAGTCTCCTCGCTGCGGTCGAAAGCAGATTCACGGAGACATGGACCCTGCAGACCCTGGACAAGGAAAACATCGCCAAAATCCCCAACATCCTCACCTGCAGGGGTCGTGCCATCTTCGTCATCGTGGAAGGCAGGAAGCCGTGCTGTTGTCCGCGGTCGGCGGAGCACGTGGCAAAAGCGTGCCCAACCAAGAATCCGCCTCAAAGGCCCAACCAGCCCAACCAGTCACAGCAACCGGCGCTGCGCGAAGGATATGCAAAAACAAGCACAACCCACACAGCCTCAGAGCAACAACGACGGCGAATGGCAGGTGGTGGCCAGGAAGAAAGCCAAAAAACCTTCCTCGGACAATGTGCCGCCACCTGTCAAGACGCCTGCCAAGCAGACCCCGGTGGGGCTGTCGACTCCTACCGCATAGGAGTCCCCGGCGAAGGCGCCGGCAAAACCAAGGAGGTGTCTCCTCCCAAACAGAGGAAGGCAAGAAGTCCTTCAGCAAATGGAAGTACAAAGGACACCCTCCCTGAAACGTGGGAGAGAGGAAGAGGCAGAGGAGCAGCACAACAACACAAAGGCCAGGAGAAGGAGCCGGAGCAACGAAAGGAGGCCGCGAGCCGAAAATGCAGCTCTCAACAGTGTCTCCATGCCAACAGATTTATGCACTAAAGGTAAGAAGTCTTCCTTCATCCCCGCAAAAAGCCTCCCAGTCCCCAGTCTTTAAAATCTGACCCCCCCCAAATCATGTACTTTAACTCCCCCACCCCCTCCCTCCTCCTCGTCCACTCCTCTCGGGCAAAAAAGAAAAAGCCCCTGCCCCAAGGGTAGCACTCCTTAAAGTGAGAGTGAGGGACGTTGCCTCTGAGTGGTCATCTCAGAGGCGAAAACTCTTAAAGCCCCTGCTGAAGCTGACTTCAGTGGAGGGCAAACCAGTTGAAGATCCTAGAAACTTTCCCCAGGCCCCAGGTGTCATCACCCTGGTGAGGAACACCGGTGGCAACCTGAGGGTCTGGGATCACATCCACGAAGCAAAGAGACATTTTGCAAAAGTTACCATGGTTCAGCACAACACACCTGAACTCAAAAAAATGGAAAAAAATTGTTCGGGGGAGGTCCCGTTTTACTCCACCCCAGTCTCTATAGGGTAGTAAAACTAACATACCCCACGGACGTTGGCGGCATTGTCCTAGACGGACGGATTACGTCCGATGTAGGAACGGGTCTCTAGGACAGTCCGTCGGGGTCCTATCTTTGCTAGGGATTTCCGTCCCGTATGTGACTAGTATTTTTGTTGCATGTTTTTGTTGTTTTTCCTTTTCAGAACTAAATCATGTCTATTAAGATAGCCAGCTTAAGTCGCGAATGGCCTGAGGGATCGGGGTAAGGCGGGTTGCCCGCTTCGTGACCTCTTGTCGTTCGGCGTGGATGTGGCCGCGATCCAAGAGACTGACTTTTTGTTTGCGAAGTCGACTCGTGTGTGCTGTCTAACGACAGTCGTCTATTCAGCATATGGGAGCCGGCATGCCAGGAGAGGTGTTTCTTTGTTGGTCAAGCGCGTACTCCTGGACGCGAGGATCGACCTTGTCCATGTTCTTGCCGAGGGCCGGCTGATCGTGGCAGATATTGCAGTGAAAAGCAGATCGTTCCGGCTGATTGCGGTTTATGCGCCCAATGTCCCAGGTGAGCGTAAGTGTCTCTTCTTTCGGCTGTTGGAGCCCTTCATGGTGCATTCAACACGGCTAATCTTAGCTGGGGACTGGAATGCCGTCCTAACCCCCAAATGGGATAGAGGAAGGGGCGCTAGCGGGTGGAGTGGTGATCGTAGCCTGGTTGATCTGATCGGCGAATTTGGTCTCGTCGATAGATACCGGGCCGATCATCCGGATGGGAGCATGTGGACGTGGACGCATAGTTGGCCTTCTACCCGGGTATCCGCGTACAGATAGGATGTTAGTCAGAGAAGCCGACATAGACTTCTTAGAATGTCCAACGTTCCACTGGCTAGTTACTTCCGGACCACAAACTCGTTTGTGCCCGGGTCGTAAGAAATTTTAGGCCTAGGTTGGCTGGTTATTGGAAGTTCAATCAGTCCTTATTGGACAGACGGGGACTTTCGTGACCAGCTGACAAAACTAGTTCAGCGGGAATTAACTGGGCGAGTCATTGGGAGTAGGTGGTGGGTTAACCTTAAGGACACCATTAGGTCTTTGCCACCAAATATAGCCAGCGGCTCAACCTAGATAAGGCTGCGGAGGCAAAGACACTTAGCGCTAATTTCGCCCGGGCGGAGGCTGGAGGGGATCCCCTAGAGATAGCCTTTTAGCCAGGGCGCTCCGAGCGTTCGACTAGCGGGCGCTACATGGGTCAGGTAATTAGGGTCAGTTAAGCAAGATGTCTTCCGAAGCTGTGAACATGGGCGCAGAACTGCGCAAGGAAGAAAATTTCGCCAGGCCGGCGACCGGTACATTCGAGAGGTACGTGACCCGGAGGGACATCTCCTAAGGTCCACCAACGACATGCGAGGCGTTCCGGCAGCATTTCGAACACCGATTTACCAAGGAGCCTGGACTCCGTGACGAGGAGTTTCGCAGCTATTTGGCTGACTTTCCCGGCTTTTGCCGGCTGAAGCGGCTAGCTGCGAAGGGGAGATTACGGAGGACGAAATCTACGTGGCTTTGAAGAAGGTCGGCAGAGGCAAGTCGCCAGGCTTGGATGGTTTGCCCTATGAAATGTACTTGAGGATGTCGCACCTTTTTGTCCCGCTCTTGGCTGTCGTGTTCAACCACTGGTTTCGGCAGGGGTCCATCCCCGGTCGGATCACCAGGGGCGTGATCACGCTGTTGAGAAAAGGCAAGAAGGTTGGGAGGGAACTAGATGATTACAGGTCCATAACTCTGCTAAACACAGAGTTAAAGATTTTGGCCAAGATCCTGACGAATCGCTTGCAGCTAGTTGCCGAGTCTCTGTTGGGAATTGGATCAGACTTGTTCTGTGAAGGGACGAACAATTCAGAGCAACCTGCACTTGATTCGCACGATCGTAGAGGGTGTAGAAGACGACGATGAGGCCGCGCTGATCAATTTGGATCAGTCCAAGGCATTTGATAGGATTGACCATGGTCATTTCCGGTTGCTGTCCTGCAGGCCGCCGGATTCAAACCCGACTTCAGCCGCTGGATTAGCCTTCTGTATCGCTCCCCCAAGGCTGTGGTACAGGTGAACTGAAGCTGTCGGGCGCTTTCGCGCTGTCTAGGTCGGTCCGACAGGGTTGTCCACTGTCTGCTCTCCTTACGTCCTGGCGTTGGAGCCTCCTCCTTCGCCGGATAAGGGACGAGACGGGCAGTCCGGTCCTACGAATCGCAGTCCCGGCGGAGCTCGCTCAGGGTTTCCGCGTACGCCGATGACGTAACGACCTTTGTGTCCTCCCGCAGGGACATAGAGGCGGTACAGCAGGCGCTTGTACGGTACGAGAAGGTGACAGGGGCCAGAATTAACTGCGACAAGTCTTCCGGCTTGCGGTTAGGCGCTTGGAAGGGTGTTTCCCTCCCGGGGCCCTTCGACTGGACGGACGGGCCGGTCAAGTCTTCGAGTTTGTCTGGTCCGGACTTACAGTTGGAGAAAACTGGTCTGAAGTACTGGCAAAGGTCGGCGCGTCGGTCAAGGTTTGGCGTCGACGGGGTCTCTCCGTGAAGGGCTTGGCGGAGGGTGTGCAACACATACCTCTTTCCCACGATCCTTTACTGCCGTCAGTACTTCCCCTTTGTGACGACTGCGAGAAGCTGCGCTCGAGCGCTCGCTATTCTCCTGCCTGTGGAGAGGACGCAAACACATGGTCGACAAAAGGAGTCTGTTGCCTCCCGTCCGTGTCACTGGGGGTCTGGGGATGCCACACTTGAGGAGCCACGTGCTCGCTTCTGAGGTTGGCATTTCTCAGGCGCGCGTTGGAGGAAGATCGGTTGCTTGCGGGGGTAGTGAGGGACATGTTCCCTTGCCTTACCATCGCTCCCCCGACCCTATGGCTGACCGTCGGCCTTGGGTGCGACCGAAATCTCTGCTCGAATGTCTGGCGGCCTTACAGGCCATTCCACGGTCCAGTGACCTCGCGCCTAGGAAACTCTTCTATCGGGGATTAGCGGAGGGTGCCGTGAAGGATAAGCTGTGGAGTAAGCTGGCATGTCGAGAGTGGAGTACCGCTTCATTAGGTCTTGGGCGCCAGGTGCGGATTGGCTCGCGCAACTCTGGAGTTCTCTCTGACCTGGCGATTGGCTCGAATGGTTTGTCGCTCAATGACAAGCGTTTCGCAATGGGCCTGGCGGATTTGCCAGATCAGAACGTTGCAACCTTGGAATCAAGGAGACGTCGGCGCACGCCTTCTTCCATTGTTCGCGCGTTCGCCCGTTGTGGGCGCGTGTCGGCGAGTTGACTACCAGACTCGCCGCGGGAGCTTGTGCTCATTGATCGCGCATACGCTGTGGACAATGTGTCGCCCCCGTACTCTGGTGTGAAGCGGATGGTGTTTCTGTCGCTACTGGCCACGGCTAGAATGGTGATTTGATGACGCGTTCGGAGGAAGTCTTGCGGGAGGTCGGTTCTCGGATCAGGATCTAATCCGATATTTTGAGCACCAGCTCAAAATGAAGATTAGAACTGAACGGAAACGCCGCACCTGACAGACTTTAGCAAAAGGTGGATATATGCAGCGAGCCTGGTTCGTGACCGGGGCTAGCCTTGATTTTCTTTTTAGTTCTGCCAAGTCACATCGGGGTGGATTCTCTGGAACCCCTCCCGCGGTTAGTTAGCTTTTTGTATACCTAGTTAATGTGAGTGAATGTATTTGTCCTAGCCTGTTCCCGGCTCCATTGCTTTTGTTATGATCCAGTTCGAGATTCCCACTGACCATTGTTATTTTGCCCCGTTTTATTCTCGGCTGGGTCAGCCTTATATATTCTCCAGTCCAATTTATTTTTGTACCCAGCTTCTCCATTCCCCTTAGAAAGAGAGCGGCTTGATTTTGTCTCTACAGGCAGAATACAGTGGCCTCTTTAATTACGAGGGTGTGTTTGGGTCTTACTAACATTTTGTATAAATATTCATTTGAAATTGTTTTTTGTTTTGGGGATTTTTTGTTTCTTCATACCCCTCCCCCATCATATCATCTCATATACAAATGTTAAAATCTATTTTTGTACTATAATTGTAAATAGTCACAGATTTTTATGTACAAATTGTAAAATCTATTTTTGTAAATAATCACAAATTTTGCGTACATTTGGGGCGTTTTTGTAGGTCCCCGGTATGTTTTTGCGATATTTTGGTGCTAGATAAGTACGAGTGTTGATGGACAAATTTTGGTGGTGAATGAGAATCATTGTAACGTATGCATGGGTCGTGAATCTGATTAGCTAGGTATAGGATATAGTAACTGAAGACCACCCCAAGTTTTGTTCCTCCCACCTTTCTGGCCTTGTGCCATAATTCATGTAAAAATGAATAAATAAACCAAAACTATTTCCTACCCGGATTTTGTGTTGTATTTCGTGTTGTTTTTTGTAATAAGAAGCTCAAAGCGTAGCATTTGTTCCGCAGTGATATTTGCCATTGCTTTGTGTCTTGGGCAACTGTTTTCCAGCCCGAGTTTATTGCTCGGGCCAGCGTAAAAGTAGTGGTCTTCGGAACGCGAACACCGGGAAGCAGTTGTCCACCTCGTGGCATGGCCACGGCCTAGCCACTTCCCCCCGTTCGTTGGAAGAGCCTAGTGGAGTAGTTGTTCCGCAGTGATATCTGCTCGCACTTTGTCTCTGGACAACTGATTTCCAGCCCGGAGTTCATTGCCTGCAATAGCGTAAAGTAGCGGTTTCTTCGAAAACGCGAAACACCGGAAAGAAGTTGTCCGGTGATCGGTCACTTCTAGGCATGGCCACAGAAGGACCGGGGGAAGTCGGCACTCCCACCACGGCGTCGGTGGGAGACTGGCAACTGTGCGGACGCAGACGACGACGACGTCATAGCCCGCACCATGACCGAGTGGAGAGCATGCTGCTGGCTCCCCCACACCAGCGGAGGCGGCGGCGGCCACACTGCCAGCAGCGACCGGACCAGCAGCGGCGACTGGGCACCTGCGGCAGAGACCACCCCAGCAGCGGCGACTGCACCTGCAGCAGCGACCAGGACCAGCAGCGGCGACTGCACCTGCAGCAGCGACCACCCCAGCAGCGGCGACTGCACCTGCAGCAGCGACCAATCCAGCAGCGGCGACTGCACCTGCAGCAGCGACCAATCCAGCAGCGGCGACTGCACCTGCAGCAGCAACCAAACGTGCAGCAGCAGCAGCAACCAAACCTGCTCCAGCGACCGGATCTGCAGCAGTGTCCAGACCGGCGGCAACTGCAGCAGCAACACCCCCCCCACCGGCACGGACAGCAGCAGCAGCAGCAGCAGCAGCAGCAGCACCAGCGCCCCTTTACCCTCGACCTCTGGGTGGAAAGAGGCAAGAAGATCACGCGGAAAGACGAGGACTATTACCAGTCCATCCAAAGGATACGCGGAATACATCAGGGGGACGGAGCCTGTCTCGAAGCCGGACCAATTGGCGCAGATCGAGGCGAGAGTCATCACCCTGATCACCAAGGACCTGAAGACCAAGAAACTCGTCGGCGTCCCCAGGGATACGTTCGAGGAGGGACTGGCAGATACTGAAGATCAGAGCCAGGGCCGTAGCGAGGAGAAGCAACAATTAATGGGACGTCCTGCTCGGCTCCGCCGAAGAAGCCAAGAACTTGATCGGCGTGGTTCTGGAGACCAAAACGCCCAGTTCCACACGGAGTACATGGGCACGAAGAAGGTGAAAATCACGCTGCACGGCGTCCCCATGGAGACGCTGAGGACCACGTGGGCGCTTTCTTCAAGTCCAATATGGAAGGGTGGCCGAAGTCTCCTCGCTGCGGTCGAAAGCAGGATTCCTCACGGGAGACATGACCCTGCAGGTGACCCTGGACAAGGAAAACATCGCCAAAATCCTCAACATCCTCACCTGCAGGGTCGTACCATCTTCGTCATCGTGAAGCCGCAGGAAGCCGTGCTGTTGGGTCTGCGGGTCGGCGGAGCACGTGGCAAAAGCGTGCCCAACCAAGAATCCGGTCTTCAAAGGCCCAACCAGCCCAACCAGCCAAGCAGCAACCGGCGGCACAGGCGAAGGATGGCGCAAAAACAAGCACAACCCACACAGTTCCAGGAGCAACAACGACGGCAGAATGGCAGGTGGTGGCCAGGAAGAAAGCCAAAACCTTCCCGGACAATGTGCCGCCACCTGTCAAGACGCCTGCCAAGCAGACCCCCGGTGGGGCTGTCGACTCCTACCAAACCTATGAGTCCCCCGGCGAAGGCGCCGGCAAGTTCAGCGAGGTGTCTCCTCCCAAACAGAGGAAGGCAAGAAGTCCTTCCCCCAGCAAAATGGAAGTACAAGACACCCTCCCAAAACGTGGGAGAGAGGAAGAGGCAGAGGAGCAGCACAACAACACAAAGGCCAGGAGAAGGAGCCGGAGCAACGAAAGGAGGCCGCGAGCCGAAAAATGCAGCTCTCTACCAGTGTCTCGTTAAACAGACTTATGTACTAAAGGTAAGAAGTCTTCCCGTCCCCTGCAAAAAG